>JAQFZQ010003271.1:0-11160 GCA_034696005.1 Glomeris marginata | reverse complement strand
TCAACCTCTAATTTCCACTAATAAAATCCGTTATATCTCTCTATTTTTACATAGAAACGGACTTCCGGACGTTACAAATTCATGTTTATTACACGACTAGGCCAGACCAGTTCCTTTATACAATAGTCGCTTCCACTTGCGTTTTCCTATTCTCTTAAAGCCTCTTGCCGTTGCACAATCGTTTATTCTGGTCGGTCAAAACCCATTCTAGCTCTAATGCCAAGGTACAGTATTGTTTTTCATCAAGACTCGAGTTGTACACTTGTGAAATAGACTTTTTGTCGAGGAGTATAAGAGAAAACGAAATTACCTCCCTCAATTAATTATGTACAGTAACATTGGTGATGCGAATCCCTGAAGTCCAAACGTTGCAACTAGCATAATTTAGTTATGTCTTGAGAAAAAAGTCAATGAAATCTCATCTCTGAATTATTTATGTATACCGCATTAAATCCGTCAGAAAGAGTTAGTGGCCATTGGCTATACAAGGTTCCTTATAATCTGCTCTACATCACCAGATTAGTCTGATGAATATAAATTCACTTTTATAAGCTTAGAGCTCCCAAACACGCATCAGCATTAATTGTTAATTGCTAGTATTTGTGACAGACCATTTTTCATAAATAATTTGCGGCGAGGAAATTGACCGGCATCACAGCAATGCAACAATGAAGCCGTCAACATATATACACTATAGAAATCAATCGGTTGACACATTTGAGGAACATATAAAAAAATTTGGATTCTTAATTTACATATAATTCATTCAACTTTACTATCAGAACTATAGCTTATATACTCGATTAGCAGCTGCTTCCTTAATTAAAATCCAATAACCGGCTTGTTGACCTTAGGTGCAATGTGCAGCAACTTCTAGCAATAGGTCTACTCACTTATTTACAGGTTATATTGTTTTCGTACATCCTGCACATGCATTTCCTATACTAATATGCTCTATAAACGAATAAAGTTGCTTGCGATAATTCAATAATTAAATTGGAATTATTTATTATTTAAATTTCAGTTTTCACTCCCTTAACATTAACATCCTACCTAATTATTGGCCGATTTTAGACAACGCTCCATAATTACAATATACACAATATTTATGATAATAATATCTGCATGTCAATGATTATTCACCATGGTGAAAATTAAAATGTATCAAACTGTAGGGTATATTTTGTCGAAACAAATTGTATAGACTATAGCTAGGATATTTAGAAGGTATATAAATACTACAACCATGACTAATCCGCATTCAAATTTACCTTCACTTAGCATATGTAGTTTTGAAATCAATAATACGTGTGGAAACCAATTTTGGATACGATCTACTCTGTGAAGCACTCTCGTTATTTATCAAACACACTTGGCAACTTAGACACACTCATTTCCACATATGCCACGCTGCTCTTGTCGAACTACTAATTGGAGAAAAATAATGACGAAATTGATTTTGATATTTGGAGCACACGTTTCAATATTGAAATACGAAACTACACTCCCTGCATGCCGCCGATTTAATGCATTGTGTTGGAATCCATTAAAATAAAAAGCTTTCAATAATCAGTATTGCAGACACATGCAGCTGCATTTGTGTTTGCACATAACAGATTCCTGAACCGTATTTGGACCACACTAATGCAATTCCTACTAACAAGCCAGATTTTGCGGGAGGAATTAAACTTGAATCGATAAATGCCAACAAAGCATGAAACCAAGATCGGTGTAACTGTGGTATTAGTGCCTAATTAAGAAAGAAAGAAAGCTGGTATATATACCCATTATCATTTGAGATTATTTTGAGTGCTTCATTTTATGCATTAAATATTGACACCTTTTCTTTACAGTTTTTTAATCCCGTCATCTACTTTGAACTGTAAACAAACATATTGCATTAAAATTCCCATGGTGATCCTTCTTCAAAATAAGCTAATCTTACACGTAGTATAGCTTAGGCTCAAAATACAGGGAGGGAATTTTGAATAAACGTGATAATTTTACACAGCTTCTGACAAATTAAATACAATGTAAGTTAGCATATTGATTTATGTTTTAGTAGACTGAAAAATAATCAATTTGTCAACTATCCTGTCTGTTGACAGTCAATAAGATCTGAAATTGTTATAACTTAGGCAGATATAGAGAACAACCAATGAATGCACATGGGATAAAGTATACAAATTATAAACATTAATTTTAGTTTTATTTTGTCCCATAATAAAAAAATCCTCATTGAAATAAACATTGCAATGGTGCATTGATTTTTAAATTCACATATTATAAAAATAGTTTATAACTTGAATTTGTTGTAATTAATAATTGCCGGTACATAGACGGTGGGATAAACACAACTGGCCGTAGAAGCTGCTCTAAAAGCTATCAATTTCTCAATCGATTAAAGGATTACAATTACGGATACTTTTTGCCGACTTTTTCCAAGTCCCGCGCCTTCAAGCATCAACTGTCACGATTTACGCCTGACGTCTTCCAAGAGATGCAATCCCAAAGTGAGAAAAAAGCGAACTCTTAAAAAAGGAAACCAAACTTTCGTTGGTTCTGAGGCTGGAAGCTGACAACAGATCAATCTAGAAATCCGTAGGGTTTTCATGGAGGATATCGACCACTACACTAGTCTTGTCGTTTTTGCACTGGACTTTTTGCTTCGTCGCTCCTATATTACCTGGTGGACGCCATTATGCTTTCTTTTGGCCAGGTCAGCCCTTGTGGGTCGATTTTCCTCGCGCGAGCCTCATGCATTTATTCCCAAGCCAAGCACTACCTTTTACCCTCCAAAGGCCACACTATACACCACTACACGGTCCTCCAGAAATTCCCTCGTCCTTCCCCTTGTGCATGCCCTCCATCATGGAAATCAGACCCCCCTCAAACTATATGACTGTAGCGCACTTTGGTCAGATCAATACAAACCGGATGCTGAATTCCCTCCTGCATAATCCTTCTGTTGCAAGAAATTTTATGAGATGAAGGAGAAGGTTGAGAGATTTCAAGTAAGTCGGCCATTAGTTAGCTCTATGCGACGAGTAGGTTCGAAGGATAAAATTCCATTTAACATTTCCCGAAGGTCATCAAAGGAAATTTATGTCTTCCCAATAAGTAATAAATTCCTCGGAGGTTACTGCTTCAACGCTGTTTGCTAAATTAAAATCTTGTACTTATACGAATAAAACCCTCAAAAAAGTTTAGACATGGTGAATTTCTTGTATTATCAACTCTCACTCAACTACGGCCTTGTGACATTTACACAACTTCGAGTTGTGCACACAGGTTAATGGTTTCAGTAACCCTCTAAAAAACATAGTTGTTCAAATATATGCGTATTTTCATTTTCTGCAATTATATTTTGGCATGATTGTAAATTTATTATGAAACTAAGCGTAATTAATGACTGTGTCCTTGTGAACGTGGCATTGCGCGCAAGCCGAACCGAAAAGCAACCCTTTAACTGATATCGACGGCGCAGTATAAATATTTACAGAATCAAATATTACTGCTGTACTTCAACTGAAACATATCGCAAGTGCCTCTCTTGCTATAGGTTTTGAATCATGTCTGAACAAGTACAAAATATTGCGACAAAACACCCAATGTCAGATGCCTATTATTTTCTTGCGTATCAAGCATACTTATAAAATGCAATATCTCAAACGAAATGAAACAATTTTTTTAATATTTTCAAGAAATGCATTAATATCGCGCATTGCATAATTTTTCGTAGAAATGCTACGTTAAGAAAACCGAGCGATCAATATTCAGGAGCAACAACAAACAAATATTTCTATGCACGCACTGAGCGAAAAATCGACATAGATCACATTTTTTTTTAAAAAACCTGCACGATAATTTACACCGAACAATAAAAAAGGAGGTAAAGTAGGGCTAAAGGCTCGATGGCTCGAAGGAATAATTCCCAAAGGCTATGTTGCCAATATATTTTTTGGGAAGTTCTTGCAAACTTTTAAGCTCTACAAACAGTATTTAACGCAGTTTGGCACTTAGTAGACTTCGAGTCTGAAGAAAAGTTTTCAGATGTGATCTATTTTTAACTGAACACTAAACTTATATCATTCCAAACACGCATTATTCCCGGAAGGGCAAAAATGATAGCGACTGAGTGAAAGGTACGATTTTCAAAAGAAGCGATCTTTTTGAATTACATAGAATCCAGTTTCGAGTTTCTAGGAAGATAAAACGTTGTAGAAGAGGAAATGCTTGAGGATATTGCAGGAATAAGCGACTTGCATTTGAAAAATTTCGAGTTCTAAGCACGTCTTGCCAAGTGGAAGCTAAAGCCTCTGGTCATTCTTATCGTCAGAAATGCAATAGTGGTCAATAAAAAAGCAATCAAATGAATGGTCTTACATACAAGTCCAATCTTTGAACTGTTGAAATGCCCTTAATATCTTATAATACTGAAGTACACTTACTATTTACTGTACTCGCCAATAATAGAAAAAATAAATTCACGTTAAATATTACAAAACTTGGAAAACAATTCTAAGTATTGCACAATGCACATGCATATGCATATATATATGTTGATCGTTGCACGTTGAATCGCAAATTCACTCATGCATGCAAATTGCTAGCTTCTATTGATTATAATGAACAAATGCCAAACTGCCAATTTCCAAATCCCGCATAAACTGAACAAACAGATGCGTGAAACCTAAAAGTTTCTGCTCTCATCCTCGAGGCATGCTGCAACAAATGATCAAATTTTAACCAGTATGTTAAATATATTATTATTTCACACGTATGTGGTATACAGTAGGTATTTTGAAAGCGATGCGACATTTAATAGTGCCCGAGAGATAAGTGTTGCAATATGCTGCGAGGATAAAAATCATTTTAAGTTTCAGTGCATGTTGTCACACATTTGGAAAGTTTTTACTTCTAGCTAAAAGAGGTTATACTTTTTTCTTGGAGGTCTAACTTTCCGAAGCACTTCTAGTAGTTATCATTATCGAATTACTGAATAATCTGGAATAAACTGATGATGCAATACCAGTATAGAACTCCCAATGATAAATAAATATAGGCAGTAGTGCACTTAGAGATTACCACAGCGCTTCTAGTCTGTACCCTATATTCATGATGCATGGAAAAGTGCAGGAACTTTTGCGGCACACCATGTAGTTTAGCAATAATGACATCCATCGAAAACATTGCACAGTACTTCAGACTAGGAAAGAGCAGACTAGAGCGAGCGAACTACGAGCTGAACATAACATGCGCAGGTATACGCAATTATATTGATCTTTATAAACCTGCGCAATGCATGTATACAGACTCCTTTTCCCTGACTAAATGCGAAAGCACGAAGTTCGGACTAGATAAACGAAAAGCAGAAGGTAGCCGAAATCCAGAAGGATTTACATGCTCTGTTTCACTGCGACAATAATGCTGCATGTGTAGTCCACCAATCGTAAAACAGACATAAACCTAGTTGCCGAACGATGTTCAACTGCCAAGATTGCCATGTGTGTATTTTTCTGTCGTATAATACGTTAAACGAGCTCCTATATACTCAGGAATAAGTGCGGTTGTAAACCGGAATTTCGGTAATAGAAATGTAGACGCTAAAGTGGCTTCTTGGCGATCAAACAATAAATTAGCACGATGCATTGAATGATTTGGAACGTGTTCAAGCGAACTTTACAAGGGAAAGGTGATCAACATAACACCTAAGGCAATGTGATATCTCACATTTTGCTCGGATTGCAAAGAAACATAATAAAAATGAAAGTAAAGTTTCACCCAAGCAAGTTTGTTCAAAACAGCAATTTTAAAATCTATAGGTCTGTTGTACCTACTATATAATACGATAAATTATACAGGGTCCAGAATCTTAGGGATTATAGTATTCACTTGTTTTGCATTTCCAAGCGCATGCAAGGACAGGAGCTATACAGGTCATTCTGCTGCATGCTTGGAAGCCGAAATCAAAGGGCAGTTGCAATGACTTCAAAAGTTTACATTCTAAAATTAAATCTATCACCCAAGCCTGAAGCTGCAGAAGTGGCATCCCTACAAAACTCAGCTATACAATAGTAATTAAATGAGGATGGTCCAGACAAACACATGTATAATTCTGCGAGCGCATAGCAGCGTCGACTGGTTCTGTCTGTGTACAAATACACAGATTTAATAAATTCCCCTATTATGCTTTACCTACATGAGACACCCTGTATAATTTACTAGCTATTCATAAGTGTGCGCTTGTAAATAATATATTTTTAAGAAAATTATATAGTTCATTTAATAAAATGGTCGTCTTGGAATGGATAACCGCGCGAAGTTATGAAAGAGAACTTTGATTATAGAGACATTGGGCCTGTTGAATAAAAAATAAGCAAGTGCTCCAGAGATTGTACTCAGTATAGTATGAACTCGGTACTCAGAGTTTGAGGTTAATGCTGGAGCATGTTCTTCAAAACACTTGAATAAAAAGTTGACTAATGGCCACAACTTACACCATAATATAGTTGAGCAACCACTTCATTTGCTATGAGGATCTGCTTCAGATCAGAGTTTCTACTCTGAAGTTAATACTCGGGACTCCATTTTATTCAACTCATTTGGAGCATGTGCTCCACATTTCGTGAGAATAAGCACTTACTTATTTTTTATTCAACAGGCCCATTGGAATTGAGGATTTATTCCACGAACATTTTAATTGAGCAGTAGCCTATTGAAACTATAGTTTATGTGCATCATAGCAAAACGGATGTCATGGAATGGACAGACGCATGCAAGCATCTGGACAACAGGGTGCTCAGCATGCTCACATCGTACATCAAAGAGAGATGTGGAGTCCAACTCGCACTCTATCGCCATCATCTCCTTTGTGGTACAAAAAATAGCAATGTCTGTCAGAAGTCAACTTACGTGTTGCAAAGAACGTCACGAGGAAAGCCTGCCAAACACGCATATAGTTTGATGAACGGAAGAAGCCACGCATCCGCCCTTTTCCATTCTGTATTTTCCCATTCTTCACCACACTCCAAAGTATGAGCGAAAAAAAAGTTAGCTATAGGATTGAAAATATCGCACTATCGTATATCTAGCGCTGAGGAGAGATTCAACCTAAAGCACAAGTTTAAAAATTGTACAGCAAAAGGAAATTCGAAAGTGACTTCCGCTCATCATCCCAACAGCAATGTCTGTTTCAATGAGCGAAAGGACAAAGAAAATATGGGATTGCGGAAAACAGTGAATCTAGGGCTACATACCGAGATGAGTGCAAAAACCCTTTATATCTTCAGAGATATACGCACAGCATTTACACAACCCGGAATCAGTTGAGAGCAGCTGGTGGTGCTATACATAAAAGGCAAGCAACCGCTTTACAAAGAGGAAAAAAAACTATATTTTTTATGTGGTAAAGTGAAACACTCACAGCTGCCTCTCAGATTATTATTGAACCACGCTACCTGAATGTTAAATATGCGCCCATGTACGAGGAATAGCTCGGTTTGTAAAAAGCCTCACTCATTTCATTTAATCTCACATCATTCCATCGCTGTAAAATATTTAATTCAAACCCTCATGCTGAGCAACGGTGCGAGTAAGCAAAGAAATGTGCCACGAGTTCTTGCATTTTTTCCGATTAAGCACACTGAATACATTTATTTCTTCATACAAGCGCATGACTTGCTTTAAGTTACATGTCAAACGCACGGACTTCCGAATTAAATGCGATTTTTTAACGAGTTACAGCGTCATCTTTCATGGTGGAAACTGAAACCACTTGCTATAAGGTTTATAACAAATTTTGGTACTATTAGATAATAAAATACTTTTCAATGAAAGTATTGCAAAGAAACCAGCAATTTGCTTGTGCTCGTTTTTAACGCTCATGTTTTTATACGACCACTAATATTAGTAAATTAGAAGTGCATATAAGCGCCTCAAAAATGCATAACACTGAAACAAGTTGAATTTCATGCAAAATCTTCAAATTCCGTATCGATTTGTTGTTTTGACAACTACAGCACCAACATAATATTTAATATTGAATTTGTATGCATGGTGTTATTGAACATCACAACTATGGAATTTAATTAATTTTGTCAATAGTTGAAAGTGTCCGTTACATTAATGCATCATGATATAAAATGACGGCCAAAACATGTAGCAATGCAGATAATTAATAGAACAACGAAACAATGGTAAAATATACGATCATGCCAATCTAAATTAACCATCATACACAGGTAGAAGAAATGTATTATAACTTTCCACCAATACAAATTTAAAGAATTTATGTTTAAAAGTTCAATCAACTTTCAGAATATTAGGAATACGTCTCTCAAGACTTTAACAGACAGTTTATGAAAATGATTTCTCACTTCTGAATCCAAGTGTATATTCGAAAAGTAAATCTTCCACTCAATAACTTATCAAGTACAAACCTGCTGCGTGCAGACGGCATTTGTACAATTTCTTTGGAAAAATCATAACAGAAAGTTTGCAACTGGCAGCACTACAATAGATTTGTTCATCTGGCACGGAGATTGGAGACGCATTGATAGATTTAGATAAATTGAAATGTTCTTTTTGGTGCACTAAATTTTACAGTTTCTTTGTAAACAACATTTGTCTCCCTTTTAAACCATCAAGTATTATGAGAAATGTCATTGGTGACAAGATTAATATTTTAGTAAAGTTAATGACATTGAACAGCTATAAAACACTGTCCTGTCCACTCTATTGGGCATTGCCAATAGTGTAATACAGCATGTTTATGAAACAGTGGTCCACTGCATACGTATACTAGTAGCAGATCGAAACAGTCCGAATATCGTGGGGTGTTACAAAACCGTGTCAGTTCACCTTTAATTAAACTTATAAAATTTCATTTTTCCTCTAAATTCTTTAGGCTCCTTGCATGGTTAGAGTTCCTGTTCGAGTCATTTTGCCCAGTTAAACGAAGTTCCAAACCTAGCACAGCATACTGCAATTGCATGCTATTAGAGATTACAGCTTGCTAGATGAATGCCGAGTCATTAACTCCCGCATGTCCCTTACATGCGCTAATGACTGCGCTTCAGAATTTCTAATTCTCACATATAATAAGAGAAGACATGTATGGAGAAAAAATTCACAAGCGTTATCGTCGCCATACCATCATCCCATCACACCAGCAATCCTCGTAAAATAGCCCCAACAATAAATCTGCGACCTCCCCCGCAGGGATTGCTACATTGATGTGGGGCAAATGCAACCCAGGAGATAGAGGTCTTTTGTCCGCTGCACGGCCCATGGCCATTGTCCATCGCGCACGATAAAATCGGCTTCACTGCAAACGTGCATAACTGTTGTATACATGCGTAGAGGCATTCTTGCCAAATAGCCATGCAAGTATTACTGCTGGCGACCAATCTCCAAATTTCCATTTTAGTATTTTCTTTGCAAAAAAAGTGATATACTGTACTGCAGCGACTTACCCTATTCAGTGAATCGCATCATTTCAGATAGTAACAGAATTTGGCAATGCAAATGCTTTTTGAACTCTTCGCATAAGTCTAGCTAGCGCAATGCATGCATTCCAAATCAATGAGACTTCTAAAAACTTTCCACTTTTATGAGTTCTCTGCATATAAATACGACTAGTAATATACATTTACATCAATAATAGGATGGCTTCCTGCATAAAAACGCTACCAAATTATACTTCATTAATAGTTCAAAGGAAACATCAAGCTTATGTACAGCATGCTACATGGTTTACAATTTGTAAAATTGCATCCTCGATTACAGCTAATTAAGGTTGCTGAATATTCAAGCTGCAGCTTTGTCGCATGGTTAAGTACTGAATATAAACATTTCTGTATAGGGGCCTTTTAAGGGCAAACACATCAGGGTGAACTAATCCGTTGGAGGGCGCTGCAAGACAATATCGATAAAATCTTAATCCGGTGAATTTTTTAGCAGCTATGACAGAACGAACTTGTGGGAAATTTGGCTATTAAAAGCGCACTAATGTCAATCTGTACAATATAAAGAAAATGTTCGTTCTCGAGATCAATGCGTTTACAGCCACACCACCCATGATATCCACCCACCTTGGTTGTATAATCACTTTCTATCAAAACGAATGTAACAAATTCAATGAAAACTGGAAAATGCACAAGAACTGCAGATTTACCATTTTCTGAACTGCAATTGTGATATACAGGAAAACAGAACAGGAACCACAATAAGGTACGGAATTCAACTTTTAATATTTTGAGCATAGCTTTTCCCAACCGATTTATTTTTTTTACAGTACTGCAGATGTCTATTGGTATGACGAAGCCAAGAAAAGTGTTATGCTTTTTAATTACGTACTCTTTGCAGGTTTTTAAGTCACTAATTACGATTGCTCTTTTCTTTTTATAATTATGTGATGTGCTTTGCTATACCCTTTCCCGGCTTATCCGTGGACCACTTCGGCGGAGCATGCGTTTTTGCCGCAACCAATGGTGATGAGTAGTAACATCCACTCTTGGTAGTAACCATCCAGTGTTAAGAACGCCTTTACAACAAAAATATTAGCAGTCGGGCGGATGGTTACTATAGGTTGCAGCAAAGCGCATGCTCCGCCGAAGTGTTCCACATATAAGCCAGGAAACAGTATAGGCAGACTTGGCGCGTAACGTGTCTATGTTGAGAGTATTTTGCGTTTGTGCACATGATGTTCACTAAATGGCACTGTTGAAGGCCAGAAAACATAATAAACACCAATAAATTAGCCCTAATAGATCGAAACCCGCTCGATTATTTGAGCTATAGTTTTTTTTCTGTGCGTTTCACAGAACTTTGCGAAAAAACGCAAATATATGCAATTTTTTGCTATTTCAGCAGCAGTACGCTTTGGGTCATAAACTTTCTAGACTACATATAAACCTAAATCTCTAGGCACGTGAATTTTCTACATGTTATTCCGCACAGCACTCTGTCGCCGAATTTTTGAAATCTTTAATATTTTTTTGAGTTTATGGGTAAAAACGCGTTTCACAAATTTTCAATAAAAATGATTTTTCACTCAGAACTCAAAAACTATCCAAGATAGTTAAAGGACTTCTGACACGGGGAAAAAAATATCCTGATAATTGTGATAATCAAAGTAAGACAGAGAATAAATACTAT
>JAQFZQ010003270.1:0-11164 GCA_034696005.1 Glomeris marginata | reverse complement strand
AAATATGTTTATCTTTGCTGAATACATTTATTTAAAGTTCATTTCTCAAGGCAAGTTGTCACCAAAACTACATTGTCTTTCATAATTTCGTCACAACATGCATAAATATTGACTTTCCCTTTCAAGGAGAACTGACATGGATTATTTTCCCACGCCAAATGTTTTGAAAATATTTCCACGCGTCAACACGTAATTCAGGACATTAAGCTAATTTTTTGAATTTTTTTTGGAACAATTGGTTGTGTAATACAAATTTGCAGAATGGCGGCCATCGTAAGTCAAAATAAGGAACACGTAGCATGGTGTTGGAGAATTTATGAGTGAATTCAATTCAGTTGGGACTAATAAATTCCACAGGCCCAAATCACAATAAACAAACTTCAATCTGTTATAACTCCTAATACTTTTTTTTAAATGAAAAATAACTGGATTTTAATCCTTCTTTTCGATGTTGGAATGGGTTTAAAATTTAATTGCCTAATTAAAGTGACTGCTGCATGGGAAATGTTTCTGGAAATTTGGTTTAACACCTTTTAGCATGTGGGAATTACATTAAAGGTGAACTGACAGGTAATCCTAACACATTAATTTTGTTGTGAAAATCGATCAATATACTAACGTAGTCATATCCCGAAAGCTGAAGTGTGGAAACAACTGATATTTCGAGATTTTTTGAGATGAAAGTTAGGTTGATTTGCTCGGCTTTGCCGAAAAGGTACATTGTAAGCCACGCCCTAGCCAGTGTACCCTTTTCGGTCAATCAGAGCACATCAACCAAACGTTTGTCTAAACAAACCTCACAATGTGAGTTATCTCGACACTTCAGCTTTTGGGATATCATTATTTGTTATTGCATCGATCAATTTTCACCGCAACATGACTGTGTTACGATTCCCTGACAATCCACCTTTAAACCATAAAAGTATGAAATTGTAATCAAGTGCATTTTTATCCAGATTACACAAAAATGGCATACTTAAGTAACACAACGGATAAAGACTTCACTGCACGCCAAGCACTTCCTATCCTGCAAGCTATTGAAGGTAATACGTTTGGTATAGAAACACCCAGCTTGCCACCAGTTGGCTATAAGTCTGGAGAAGTGTATGCATTAAGGTTGAAAACTGCTGTTGATCAGGATTGGAAGGCTGATCAATGTGGATGGAGGCAACGCTCCTCTAGCACTAAGGATGGGATCAAAAAATCTATTACCACATTATTGTTGATTATGATCAATGCTCCACACAATTTCGCAGATTTGTGTACTCGCTTGTGCCCCCAATGGACAAAGATCGTCATGCATTACTTATCCAGTATTATGGGGATGACAATATTGGGAGACAGCGACTCCCCCATGGTAATGTGAAACACCATGAGAGGCCTTACATTAGGTCACTTCCTTCTACCTTAACGGCAATTCGAGACCGGGTTAAAGAAGGTGTTCGTCCTCAACGTGCTTACGAAGAAAGTAAGCAACGAGCTGAAGCATTAGCGCATGAGGAGAATGTGGACTTTGACGTAATGGAGCCAATCTTAGGGCCAAAACTTCAAATCTGCCCAAAATCAGAAATAAAACTTGAGAATACAAATACCATTTGACTGCTTTATAATTATCAGGAAATTTGTTTAAATTAGCAGAGAAACAACTATTAAACTCCATAATTTGGCTAAACATTTTATAGCATAAATGGTCAGCTGTGACGATCTCGTCGCCCCGCCCTCTTAGTAAACGCGTCACCTTTAATGATGACGTCATTATTTCTTATTATTAACGCCATGTTTCCCTGTTGTCGTATTTATTGCGTCATTCAACGTCACTATGTCGTCGTCCTAGATTTTTACTTCTTTGATATTTCGATAGAGGGCGCGCTCCCTCACCATTGTAGCTCCGCCTCTGATGGTATAAAAAGGGCTCGTGCCCAAGTAAAGTTGTCATTCATGGCACAGCATCCAGCTGTGCTATATGGTCTAATGATCTATACCGTGTGAATACAGCTCGTTTCCGTACATCGGCCGATCAATACCATTATTCCCCGTGTGCATACGGAATACTTCCGTACATCGGAGAAATGATCGATATTAAAATGTTGTATTCAATATACATGTTTTATTCTGCATCAATAAAATCTTTGCCCTTATAATTCGACTACATTTTATTACACGCGTCGATCTTCTTATCTCGATACAAGTGAAGACACCCAGAGGAGAAGCCTGCCGACCTACAAATTCTGTTGCTCTAGCTTCGCCATTAAAAGCGAAACGTGACACAGCCTTCCAGTCAATTACTTTTGTAAATCAAGGCAAATTTTAATATGGAAACTTTATCTTTTGGTACATTGCAATCATGGAAGGGAGAATGAACCATGGGAGAGGACGAAAGCTGTATAGGAGTTTTCAAGCAAGTGGAAAAAGAAATCAGATGAGCGACTCTACCAAAAACAGATGCAAAAAAGATTTAAAATGCTTTATAGCAAAAATCAGGTACGAATATTTCGCGATCAAATATGGAAGATGCATCATAATGCTGCATGAATTGTATTCTCATTGCGCTTTCACCTGCAGCAAACAACTGAATTACCTGAAGATTTCCTGGCACCCGATGATCCATATCCTGATGATCCATTACCCGATGGTGCATTATCTACTGCTCCTGCAAGCATTGCATCTCTTCCAACATCTGTAGACAAATTTGTCCATAGCATTAACATTCTTTCGTCACTCTACGACCATACATCCGAAACAGACTCGGACACAGAAACCCTGGAATCGGGTTCCAGCGACTCATCTTCCATACATTGCAAATATAACCAAGAGGTTTATATTATATTTCATTCTATTTTCCCATTTAATTGTAAAATTACACAATTTGACCATAAAAATTTTAACATCGATAAACAGAATATACTAGAAATTTAATTAATCATATAATTCTAAAATCATGATGTGTAAAACAGATGGAACCTTTGTTTGCGTAATAGGGTTTACATATAGAATATGCTCAAACACATTGTAATTGCGGTAATTCATGAATGTATTTTCATATCAGGATCGAAGCTGAATTAATCTACCCTGGTGCAAGATTATCATCTCCTCAAAGCGCTTATGGTGCAGTATGGCTTACCAGATGTGGCTCTGCAGCATCTTCTTGGCGTGGTCTCAGCTCACTTACCTAAAGGAGTGTATTCGCCTCGTACGTCTTATTACTTCAAGAAACAACTGGACATGGACTACAGTACAATCAAATTTTATTTTCCTTGTGATAAGTGCGATGATGTCGTGTCCAAGGGCAATCGAATTTGTTCCTGCAGCCAGATAACTAATGTTAAAGCAATGAAAGCATCAGGGCAATTCTTTGTCATGTTCGATATAGCGAAACATATGAGTAACCTAATGTCTCTTAAGGACATTGCACCTGATGTTCTTGCAAACTTACAATTGCGGCGAATTGGTAATAGCTTTGGTGAAATCTGGAACGGCCAACGGTGTAAAACTTTAAACCTAGGAAAGTATGACATCACGTGTACCTTTAACACTGATGGAGTGGCACTTTTTGTAAGCTCTAATTTTTCCTTGTGGCCTATACTTTACACTATCAACGAAATGTCCTACCCTCTTCGAAGACAAAATGTTATGGTTGCCGGACTTTGGTTCGGTGAGAGCAAGCCCTATTTTAACCGATACTTTAAGCAGATTGTATCGGCATTCGAAGATCTTGCTATAAATCCAATTTTATGGCAACACGAAAACAAAGTTTACAAATCTTATGTGCACCTCTTGTGCTTAGTTACCGATTCCATGGCTCGTTGTGCTGTCCAAGGTTTGACCACCATAGACTACATGCACTGTGTGTGCTCAGGAATCGTAAAATTTATAACTATGGAGTGGCTGGATTCCAAAAACCACAATTGTCCATTCTACCTTGGCCAAAAAGTGGAAATAATTGACAATTTATTATTGTTGCTCACAGTCCCTAACGAAATTCCGAGGGTCATTCGCCCTATTTCTAAGGTGGCTCTCTGGAAAGCCAGTGAGTGGCGTACATGGATTTTCAAAGTGCATGTAGTATTGAGGGAACTTCTTCCAAAAGAATATCTTGACCATTTTTCCAAGTTATCATTGGCCATGTTTATTCTCTTAAATAATGAAATATCTAATGACCAGCTAAAAGAGGCTGAAAAGCTTCTTGTGGAATTTGTCTGTGAAATACCCTCTTTGTATAGCACAAACTATTGTACATATAATATGCATTTGCTCACACACTTGTGTGATACCGTAAGAAATTTTGGAAGCTTGCATAACACGAGTTGCTTCATGTTTGAAGCTCAGATAAGTCGATTGCTTAAAATGTTTAATGGGACCAGATTTGTTCCTCAACAAATCAGCAAACGAGTGTGTGAGTTAAATGGGGTAAAAACCGAAACGGAATCCGTGTTCAAATCTTCACCTGCGAACCAAAAGTTAATTTCATTGTATATTAAATAGCCAGAAAAGAAGTTCTAGCTTTGCAAAATCTGGCGATATAGTATTAGTTGGACAAAAACGTGTTAACTTTGCAAAATCGAACAGAATTTCACAATTAATATGTCGGTGGTGCGGAGAAGAGCCGCTGGATATCTCAGAGTTTCGTCACTTTCTTAAAAATCATTTGAAATTTACTTCGCAAACAAAGATTGTGAAAAGGGTTAATTCATTTCTGAAAACTATTTCAGGGTGTTATTATACGCTTATAAGGATATTGCATGTTCGCACTGTATCTTATGAAAGGCTCTGTGTTGGTTTATGTTACAAGTATACTTTGGAAAAGAATGAGTTGTCGTTTGTTTACAATATGAAATGTTATGATGATCAAAATCATATAATAGACTTAACATCTGTAGAAGCTCATAAGTTTATTATAATGGAGAAGCATAAGTATTGTATACTTGTGCCAAATACAGTTGAATGTAATTAAAATTGTTTCCGTTTCAATAAATGCAAGTTGTATTTGTTGCTGTAATTTAATAATTGCATTTTTTATTATGGTAGTATATTTAGTACTACATGGATGAAGTGAAAATCATTACTTACAGAAGCGCAAATAAGAGAATGAAGGATAGTCTCGGTTTTTCAACATAAATCAATAACAACAGTCAATCAGGATTTTATTGGAAAACAAACACTAATGTGGGTGATAGAAAATTCTCAATTTATTTAATGAGTGCTTGCGTGTATTGTTGAATGACTACATTGGACAGCACGATTGTTTGTGTCATAAAAGGTAATGTATTCGGTAATTTAATTAGGCATTTATTTATTTCCTATAGTCATGGTCAAATGTGATTAAAACAAAATTCAGGATATACATTATTCATTGTTACTGATGCAAACTAAAACAATTTTCCAAAGTGCAACTATAATTAAAGTATAATTTGGCATTAATACAAAGAATCATTCATGAATGGCAATGAAATCATATATGGGTAAAGCAGGCTGTTCGTGTCATACATATTCAATTACGATATGTTTGATTCAAAACCTTCAGTTGAAACTGCACCAAATGTCAACCAAGATTCTGGACCTTCAACACCTTCAGTTGAAACTGCACCAAATGTAAACAAGTACAATTTCGAACTATATTTGATCATCACAATGCAATATTGTCACGTTTGATACAAATCAATGTGTGGTTTCCATCAGTTTATTATTGTCATTTGGTTAATTATTTCCTCATTAAACACTATTTTCTAAAATCTAAAATTCCATTCACATGAAATCCGCATGCTCATAACTATGAACACAATTACAGATCGGGATATTCATTTGTGTTGCAGACTATCAATTTTGAAGATGCTGTGTTCAATGATGACCTTGATGTAGACGAATACACCAATGCACATGAAAATTTGGAGGATGATGATCCCCAGGAGGATCACCAGGAGATGTTCTTTCATGGCTGTTGTAGTGACGAGTCATCACCTACTACAGAAAACGAGGGAGATGATGCACACCCAACAACTGTCCTGTGGGAACAATTGCATGTTCCGTTGATGCCCAATATCTCAACAACTGTGGCGGAAGGGATACTTCTCCTCATGAGCTTCGTTCTTCACTATGACATGGCATGGGTTGCAATGGAAGACTTGTTTGTATTGATGAATGTCATTTTCGGCTTCAGTGTCTTTCCGCAAACAAAGCACATGCTTGCAAAGTTGTTCGGAGGTATGAATTCTGCTATCACGTTTCATGTGTTTTGCCCTGCGTGCCAAAATTACCTGCGAAAATACACTGGAAAGATTGACAAGTCAGTGAACGCAGTGCTCTCAATGCACACAATGGTACAATGTTCGTAGACTGACAGCTGATGGACATGACTTTGTAACCCTGTCTGTGAAAGACCAGTTAAATGCTCTTCTGAAAAATGAAAGCATTGCGTCACTCTTAAAAGGACGTTTCGATGGCATTGATAACATTGTGAACCCGGAGAGTGTAAAAGACATCACTGATGGATATCTCTACAAGCTAAAGCGCAAAAAGCATGACATAACAGCAACGTTTAACACTGATGGAAGCCCAGTATCTAAGTCTTCGAAAGCATCCATACGGCCAATTCAGCTCGTTGTCAACGAGCTACCACCAAAGCTTCGATGGAAACATGTGATTGTTGCAGGACTGTGGTATGGATCCAGCCACCCAAACATGCAAATGTTTCTCAACGTGTTTGTGCAGGAATTTGAACCATTGTCAAGCAACGGATTCCAATGGGTGTATCAAGGGATCACATACTGCAGCAGAGTTTTTGCAATCTGTGCTTGTGTTGATTCGCCAGCCAGAGCCCTTCTCTAAAATACCATGCAATATAATGGTTACTTTGGCTGCAGTTGGTGTTTGCACCCAGGTGTATTAATTGATGGTGAGACAGTCGTTCCGAGGTCAACATTGAAGCAGAATCCTATCAGAATTGGATGCGCCTCCCCTTAGGATGAAAGTAGACTCGCTGGTGGTAAATATTATAGGCTAAAATCCTTTTTTTTATATAAAGATTCCACTTCACATTAACATTGTAAAGCTATAGCGCAGAAATTAATTGTCAATCGCTCTGATGACCATGATTTGCCTCCGCATATTTTAAGGTGTGAATTTCCACCAGAAGACCACTTAACAGCTTGTATAGATGTCAATGATATCAATAGAGTATGTCTGTTCATCGATGTGCAAGGAGTCATATATGTTTGCAAAATCCCAAATGCACATGAGCGGGATTGATTTGCCCTGAACGCATATGTTTCATGCCATAATAATATACCAAATACCAATCATCATTTTGGAATTAACTATGGTGTATTTATTCTACATATATTTGTATACATGACATGCAAAATAAAAACTTCATGTTAAGGAAATTTTAATAATGCGTATATTGAGTGCTTAATTAAAAATGGTGAAATTTCAGAAATCCGAGAAATGTACATTTACATATATTTTATATGCTTCAATATGCACACGCTAAATGCATGTGCATATTGTGTCCCATATGCACACATATATTGCAACCAAACAAAAATGAGGTACCACATTGAATAAGCACTAGCTGTGGTAGAATCCCCACTAACATTATGTGGACCACAGAAACTTTAATGTAGGCCACAGAATTATTTATGTGGCCCACAGAAACCTTAAAGTTATCCACATTAACTTTATTGTGGACCACAGAAACTATAATTTGGGCCACAGAATCATTAATGTGGCCCACAAAAACCTTAAAGTGATCCACATAAACTTTATTGTGGACCACAGAAACTTTTATGTGGGCCACAGAAACTATAGTGTGGTGCCACAGTAATGTTAATGTGGACCACTGAAACTTTAATGTAGGCCACAGATACTTTAATGTGGACCACATCAACTGTAATGTGGGCCACATAAAATTTAATGTGGACCACAACAAATCTATTGTGGGCCATTACAAAATTTATAGTGGCATTAGTGGATATTTCCAATAGGGTTACCAATTTTGTAGAGCTGTAAACAGCTAAAAATGCCCTTAAAAATCGCTAGCTAAAGTGCAGTCATAGCGCAAGAATGGACTAAAAGGGGTGGTTGGGGTGGGTTATTGGAGTGATGAAAGTGCAGCAGAAGGGCAATTATCACCCACAAAAACTGGTTTACTACCTCCTCCCAACCAACCCTTTCAGTCCGTTCTTGTGCTTGACTAAAGTATAGTTAATTAACTATTTTTTTCCGCCATATCAAGGGTCATTAGGTTCACGGTGTCTAGACCTATAATGAGAACCTGCATATGGCGGAAATTTCATAAAATATCAGGAATTACCAATTTTGTAGAGCTGTAAACAGCTAAAAATGCCCTTAAAAATTGCTAGCTAGTCAGTTAACAATTTTTTCCGCCATATCAAGGGTCATTAGGTTCGCAGTGTCTAGATCTATAATGGGAACCTGCATATGGCGGAAATTTCATACAATTTTAGGAATTACAAATTTTGTTGAGCTGTAAACAGCTAAAAATGCCCTTAAAAATCGCTAGCTAGTTAGTTAACTATTATTTTCCTCCATATCAAGGGTCATTAGGTTCGCAGTGTCTAGATCTATCATGGGAACCTGCATATGGCGGAAATTTATTACAATTTTAGGAATTATCAATTTTGTAGAGCTGTAAACAGCTCAAATTGCCCTTAAAAATCGCTAGCTAGTTAGTTAAAGGACAATTGTCACGATTTTGTAACCCCCCTCAAAATTAATATCATTAAAGGGACAGTCAACCCAACAAGAATTATTTAATATGTTATTCAGAGGAAAAAACTATAAAGAATGACTATTTGGTAGGTTATAGTGCGGTGGCTACAAGCCAAAAAGTGGCAAAACGCTGCACTTTGTGATAAGTTTTTGAAATTTTGTGTGGCTGTTGTGGACACTAATACCTTTCATTTCCGAAGGGGAACTACCTCGTAACCCCCCTGGATTAAATATGGCGGCCATTTTTTGAAGGTCATTGAGCAAGTACATATTATCCAGGATATTTTAAATTCTAAGGGGTTTATTTAGAAACTCTTTTTTCTGTTTTTTTAGGTAGATATATGGAGCACATTTATGCTCCTAATCATATTTGTCATAACTATTACAGTTATGCGTCAGTTTAATGTTAAATCCGTGACCTTGTGTTCAGCGCGGTATATTTTTCATACCTAGATGTAAATGCGACATAATATGGAAATTTATGTTCTGACAATAAATATGCAGCGTCTAATTCTCTTTAATTTGATATGTGAATGCTTGTCGTGACATAAATACTCCCTGAGATAATGCTACTTTAGTAGATGCAATCGCACAATAAAATTAGGCCTAATTGGCTTATATGACTTGCATGATCACCGAAAAATACGGAAATGAGTTATTTTAATGGGTGGCCTTTTCCAGTTATTTTTTAAAAAAACATTAGGTTCATTCAACAGCGCATAACAATTGTTTCACTTCAATAATATCTAGTTTGCAAGAAAATTATTCTAATTGTTTTGTACTATGGAATGCACAATGTTTTTCGATATTGATTGAACATATTATAATCAGCAAATAGCACCTAGAATTTACATGCAAAAATAATGTTATATTTCTGATATTGCGATGGTTTGCTGGTTATGTACCTTTCTTGTTATTCTTCTGTTTAATCTTCATCTGCGTCGCAATCACCTTTCCATGTTTTGCACGGTAAAGTACATCGAACACCTGCCATTTTACAGTGACATCTCCTTTGGCACCCCTTTGAGCACGCACAGCAGAGAAGTTCTCCTGGCTTGCCATATTTCTGGCAATGTTATCCATCTTAGAACAAATCTGTGTTCTTGAACCTGCTATCCCCAATCCTGTGGTGTTGGTAAGATGGCTGTTTTATCTGCCTGTCCCCATACATGACCTACTTGGTAGGAAGCACGCCGAATATGCAATGACAGAGCATCTAAAGTTGGGGGCAGGTTCTGGAAGGCCAATTTTTGTGTGTGAAAAGTTCTTGCCTTGCCTCATCATGCTGACCAAGGCACTGGTTGCACTGTGCAGAACAACAACGTATCTCTGAAGAATGGACTCACATTCAGATGGTATTGTTGGAATAGGGCAAGAAATACACTGGAATGCTGTTGTTACTTCTGGATAGCTTTTCCATGTCTTCTAATCACATTTTTTTTCCCTTTACCACAAAAGATGAAACAGTGTCACATCCAGTGACAGCATGGAATCCTCGCAGTGCTTCTGCCCTGTGCTTTTGCCCAGTGGTGTAAGTACTACATTGGCACAACATCATTCACATTTTCATTTAGAAGAAGCAGATGGCAGGCTAATTATTCAAGCATTCGACGCAGTTCAACAAGGTTATCAGTCTGCTGTAATCAGAACTGTTGACACTGATGTAGTCGTGCTAGCCATCTCTTTCACCTCAAAGCTATTGTTCTAAGAGAACTCTGGATATATTTTGGATCTGGGAAAGGACACCAAAATATTGCAGCTTATTAGGTGAGCACTGGGCAGAAGCACTGCGAGGATTTCATGCTTTCATTGCATGTGACACCATTTCATCTTTGGGTAGCAAAGGGAAAAAATATGCTTAGGAGACATGGAAAAGCTATCCAGAAGCAAGAACAGACTTCCAGTGTATTTCTCGCCCTATTTCAACAATACCATCTGAATGTGAGTCCATTCTTCAGAGATACGTTGTTCTTTTGTGCAGTGCAACCAGTGCCTTGTCCAGCACGATGAGGCAAGGCAAGAACTTTTCACACACAAAAATCGGCCACTCCAGAACCTACCCCCAACTTCAGATGCTCTGTCATTGCATATTCGGCATGCTTCCTGCCAAGCAGGTCATGTATGGGGACAGGCAGATAAAACAACAGCCATCTTACCAACACCACAGAATTGGGGATGGCAGGTTCAAGAAGACAGATTTGTTCCAAGATGAATAACATTGCCTGTTGAGAACTTCTCTGCTGTGTGTGCTCAAAGGGGTGCCAAAAGAGATGTCGCTGTAAAATGGCAGGTGTTCCATGTACTTTACTGTGCAAAACATGCAAAGGTGATTGCGACACAGCTGAAGATTAAACAGAAGAATAACAAGAAAGGTAACAAGCAAACCATCGCAATATCAGAATTATAACATTATTCTTGAATGTATCATAAGTAAATT
>JAQFZQ010003269.1:0-11166 GCA_034696005.1 Glomeris marginata | reverse complement strand
TGCAGCACTGCTAATACAGTCGGTACGTTTATTTTAAACAAAATAGTAGATGTTTGAAGGTGAATTTGCATTGCTCTGTCCCTCATTCAACGTAGAAAGTGTGGTGTGCTTTCGTTTGGGCGCCATTGCCAAACCGTCGTTTTCACAACAACTGAATGTTGTGGGAAAACGCATGGTTTAATAAAGTCAAAAATTCCTCAGAAAGGTCCATTCGGATTATAAGGGTATTCGGACCAGCGGGGGGTCGGATTAGCGAGTCCCCACTGTAATGAGAAGGACTTTACTATAAAAAATAAAGTAGCCTAATAAATAGTTTCTCCCTGCTCGCACCAGTCCCATTTAAAAACTATTATATCGATTATATATTGTCCCAGGGAGTGGGTGCTGAAACAGAGAAAAGTGTGACCTTCCGTCTCATCTTTCCGTATACAGACAGTATTACACTGCACCTTCGCAAATCTAGTGAGCAAAACAAGGAATTATGTAGCCGGAGTGCAAGTTGGGTATTAAATAAGTTATTTACCGAAAACTTCACTGAAAAAATGCTTGGAAAATAACTTAGCTTGAGATTGCAAAGCGCAGACGAAATCGCGTGATGGACTGTATACAAAGAAAATGTAGAAATGGCGTTAATCCCTTTCTACGACTGTCAACGCACAAATTTTCTCCTTTTCGCCGATATCACGATGAAAGGAGATGCAAGTAAACGACATGCAAAGGGAAAAAATTGCACGCTCAATAGCATTGCGCACGACTACAATAAGCTTCATTCTCCTTGCCATATGTTAAAAAAGCTAGAGACGGTAAAATGTCAGGGCTGTTTAGAAACTTACCTAAGTCGGATTAAAGAGTCACTTAATTCCACGTATAATCATTAAATCGAAATCACGCGGTAAACGCAATTTTTCTTAGGAATACCCTACAATCAATAATCCTACTGTATATCAACTCGACATCCACAAGGAAAATTCGCTGGAAAACAATAAAATTCCCATAGCGATGTTATCACTTGGTTTTCTATATATTCCCCAACAGAAATCGTAAAATGCATCATAAAAAGTTAAATAAACAAATATCCACTTCGTCATCGAACAATCCAAGAGGAAAGGAAAATTGAAATTGAAACTGCACATTTTGTTTTTTGTCTGCAAAAGGGGAATACGTTGCGAATCCATAAACTCGGTGCAAATTTGATTCCCGCTGAGGAATCGAGCGAATCACTTTTTAAATTGCAAATAAGGATGCACAACCAACATATATCAATGCACGTGTCCAACGCAATAAAATAAAAGTAAAGTGGAAGCCTGCTTGTTATTGAATTTAGTTATGAGCATTATGCGATTCATTGCTGTCACTGTAGCAACGCCAACTATGTCGAAGCAGTCACACAAATTCAAATCACTGACTTTACATATATCCATGTATAGGTCTCCAGTGCAGCAGAGAAGGTAATTTTTCATCTGCACATCTGCATAACATTTATACAGCACAAAGAAAAGAATGAAGTATTTATGCCTTGATTTATGTGATACAATAGGGTAGTAATTCAATGGACTTTTCTTTCAATCACTGGCTCAATTGCTCTTCAAAATCCTTGTACAGTAACAATAATTATAATCCATTTTTCATAAATAAAAGTTCAATTTTTTTCTCATTAAACGTGAAGTGCCTCAGCTCACTTACAAAATATTAATGACTATTGTATATGAAACTTGCTGTGCATGGACTTTTACTCAGAGCAATATAACAAGGAAACATGACCCATTTGCTTGAACAACACCAGCCAGGACCTTATTCCCTGAGACTATATAGCTGCATGTTTGAACTTTTGAAGAAAAATTAAATTAGAAGCATCTAAAAATCAATTTTTCTAGAAACTTGGCCTCCAATGACATTGGAAAAAACTGATGAAGGTTATTTCATGCAGCATTTCAACTAGTCTTTCTCACTAAAGTAATCCAGTGTATTGCTCCCTATTCGCTGATGAATTCCTTCCAAAGGACACAGCAAGCTATAAAAAAGTTAGCCACGCTTAAATGAGAAGCACCAGAACAATAATTACTATTTAAATGTGTATGCGAACAGTAAATGGTCCATCTAATTCTGCAATGGCTGGCACCTGCAGTAATATTTTAGCATAAAGAAAAGAGGAGGTATTCGCCTAAAAATCATGCATTTTCGTATTCAAGCAATTTAATAAACAACCAAGGCGCGATTCAGTTCGACACGAGTAGTAAACCTGCATGCAAATGAGCAAAACATGCCGCCCTATCAGCCGCAGGTGCAACCAAATCTTCTCATTTACATAGAAACTCTTCTTAGGCCCTAGTCAAAACTGCGCGACATCACAACTCCTAAACAATGCATACACACATCCGCGCATAAAATATAAATAAGCAAAAATCTCTTATGGCTTTTTATATCTGTAAAATCGATAGCCCTCTAGCTTACCATTTGCCCACCGCACGAATAACAATTTACTTCACACTATGAAATAAAACTGCACTTTTCCAACAGATAAATGGTACACATATATGTATATAATATAGCTTACGATAGATTCAAATATTGCAAAATGATTAAATCAGTTCTAGCTTGCATGTGTAAGCTAGTTCATTGATCCAATCATTCTTTCAATTCAGCCATCATCAACCCTGAATTTGGTTTATGGTGTTAAGATAGATATTCATGTATCATTGCATGTATAGACTACTAGTGCCGGTATGTACTGACCATGTAAGAAAAATAAATGGCCTCAAACGAAAATAGGTTGCTGTCATTTACCCCATCCATAGAGAAGATGCAAGACACAAATTTTCCCTCAAGGTTTCTGGCAGTTTGCCTATAGGAGTTAATGTGGAAAATAGGATTTGGGATGGGTTGGTTGTTCACGGGCGGCACGAATTGTACCTCTTACAAGCTATACATATATTCATATCATATTTTTCGGGGTATAACTTGTGTTCAGATAAAAGTCATCCATCAGCATCGAAATGAAGTAATATCTTGACTCGTCTTGTACACCTGAGTGTCACGTGACAAAACTAATCAATAATTTATACACACGATAAACTGTTTATCATATATAAATATATTTGGAAGAAAATCGAGTCTATCACTTCGGTTATTGCCAATATAACACAAGTTAATGTCCGTAAAAAAAATACTGCCTGCATAATTGGACACTATACGCTACACTGTGCAGTGTACGTATACGCAAGCAACGAGAAATCGATCAAACTTTGTAGAGATACTGCCTTTTTATGGAGCTATTATGAGAACTTTAAAATACATTTTCTCTTTAGCTACTGAAATTAATATTTCAAAACAGCAAGACATAAATGTGCTGCATGAACACAAGTTGTGCTAATGCACCACTCGCGCATTTCTAGAGAAAGAATAAGTTTCAAAAAACAATATTTCGTTAGAAAACACAGCTGACAAACTTGCTTCAAAATTTGAGCATTTTATATAGAAATTGTGATTTCCTCTGGATTAGCTATAAAAGTTCACAACGAACTCAAATACTTTCTATAAGCATACAATTTAAGGAATCGCAAAAGCTAGGGGTAATCTTGGAAGAACCAAGACAAAAGGTCAATGAAGATTCAATTGTTACGCCAGTGCCATTCCACTATGCAGAAAGAAAACTTTGTTGCCATTGGTGCACCTCCCAACCCACAAACTATCACGCCCCCTTTTTCCCCACCATTGGACACTGCAACAAGAATGATCCCAACAGTCACCAGCCGAGTGTCTTTGGAGAGGACTTATTTCTTGGGTTTGTAGTGACCATTGCCCAAACACTCAGCAGGGGCAGTGTCAATTAAGCCCCAGCAGCAAGAGAAACACATCATTAAACATCCTGCTTATATTACAAGTGGTGTCATCGCCAACACCCTATCGAAGATCGAATGAATTAGTGTACTGGTATACAGGATGTTCGGGAAGTCTAGTCTTTTGGCTAATATCTCGAATTTGAGGTGAATAATTGCAAATATAATGATGTCTTCATTGGTATAATATCATAGGGGGACATCCATTGGTGACAATATTTTTGACCTTAGAACATTCCGTCAAGGTCATTCCAAATTTATCTTCGTAGTCCATGGAAAAACTATCATTCTAATCTGTGACCAGGAACTGGACCACTATATATGTCCTTTAATATTGAAATCTGATTTTATGATGCAAATTTACAATGGAATGAAACTTATCTTTGAGACCCATGCTTGGCATTGATGGGTTACAGACAGCCAATGGCTTAATAAATATATATGCATTATGTTCACACATGTGCGTAAATGACAGGATGCCCTGAAACCAAAGGACGCTTTACATATAAAATAAATACGAGGAAAAAACAAAGAGATGACCACGCAATAAAGAGGTGGTATGGAGGCGAAATACGGGATGATCTTTAACTCCAAGCACGTTTGCTTTATTTAATCGCCGCGAGAGTAGGCACCAGAGACAATCTTGTAGCACTTATTAGAGACGTCGACAGAATTTGGATGAGCTGCATTTTGGGGTTGCGCAGGCTGACAACGCAAAGGACACCGATCAAGCCTTGTGTATGCCCAATGTCCCCATTTTCATTTCCTTGTATCGTAATAAAACATCCGAAGGAAACATTGGTTTTTAACTGGTTCATTAACTATCCCTTCACATTTGAGTTATATAGGACCACAAAATACCTCTTCCTCATTTTCAATACGTTTGTATACATTAATTGGAATAAAGGCATTCCAGGGAATGCATCAGTTCAATATATAGTATAGGTAAAGTATGTCTTCGACCG
Source organism: Glomeris marginata (assembly GCA_034696005.1). Classification (NCBI taxonomy): domain Eukaryota; kingdom Metazoa; phylum Arthropoda; class Diplopoda; order Glomerida; family Glomeridae; genus Glomeris; species Glomeris marginata. Next base: position 6,365 of record JAQFZQ010003269.1, on the reverse strand, counting down.
CAAAATGTGCAGAAAATCACAGCAACACCCTGCTTGATTAAACAACTGAACTGCGGAATTTGAAATCCCTAACGTCAATGGGTTGAACATATACGCAGGTCTGCATATCTGTCATGCCTATCATGCATTAAATGTAGGGGCAACCTCGAATGGAGCCCATAGTCACATAATCGGTTACTGCAATGGAATACATATAAGAAACCCGTTTTTCTTTGTAAAATTTGCGAAATGTCCTTTTCACATTGCATGTATACAAACGATGAAAACATAACCTCCAAACAAATTTTGTTCATTTGCTATATCACTTTGAACACGTATATTTAAGCTTAAAATCCTTATGCAATGGTACAAGTGGGTTTCTAATAATTATAATCCATCACAGGCAATATGCATGACAGCTTACTGAATGCAACAAATTATCCTTCAAATCTTATTTTTCCCACAGAAATATAATGCAATTTACAGTAATTAATGTACCGTAGCTCACACAGCCAATTAGTTGCATACCATTCTTAATTGAGTTTCAATGCCGATTTCGCTCAACATTGAAACTACTAAAATGGTCGCAATAATCAACTATTATATGTAGGTATATGTTACCGACCATGTGAAAAGCAGACAAACTGTCGAATATGACTTCCATATGACGTCACATCGTGATAACACTATTATACGAAAAAACATGAAACGCGCAAATATACCACTGTTCTCCCTCCTCCGCAATTTTTTTAATTGTTTGCAGGGCTGTGATAATTTAGTTAGTTAGTTTAAATTAGGTTAGGTTAGGTTTTTAACGCGCCAGACGGGGGCGTCGTAACGCATGATTGCCACGTTGTTACGTCAATTCGGCAGATTGTCGGATTTGGCAGAGTAACGGTAACATATATTGCTGAATTATTGCTTATTAGCAAGAGTGTTATTAGTTTCAACTTTTAGCTATTCCAATAGCTGCTATAGGTCTAGCCAGCACATAGTGGGCATTGCACTAAATGGGGAAATATTACAGCATTGATGTACAATTCTGGCCAAAAGTATTGTCGCATTTTGCTATCCTGCAGCACACGATAGGCGACAATACTTTTGGCCACAATTGTACAAATCCAATTTATGCTTATAGATATGATCAGCTTACCAGAAGTTTGCCGCCACACGTGGAAAGTGTTCATATCATGTAATACCTACCTAATAGGCAGTTATGAGAGCCCACCCGTAAACGTCACCGTACAACGTATGACATCACTCGACGTCCGCTTAATTGTGAGAAGAGTGTAGGTGAAGACTGCCGGATGACGTAACATGTTGTACGGCGACGTTTACGGGTGGGCTGCCATAACTGCCTATTGTGCTTTGCTTTCGCGCATGCGCAAAACAGAGAACTACCAACTTTCTGTCATTCATGGAAAAAGTGAGTATTTCGATTGATTTCCGATCGTCATTTCATATTTAATCCTCTGCTAGCTGCCGTTTTCAGCTTGCAAAAAAGAACCATCCTGCTCTGTTCCAAAGCGAAAAAGTGGACGAAAGCCCTTTTCTAGGAGGGCCTTCAATATCACATTATCGTTTCTCTGCGTCATGCCATTTTATAACGCCCCTTTTGAAGATGTCTGAAAGGAAATTTTCTCGCAAAAAAGATGTGAAAGTGAAAAATTTCAAATAATCCGACTTAGTTCAAAGTTGCTGGACGAATTGCGTGTAAGTATACCGGATATAAAATATTTCCTCTGTAACCATCAGCGCCCCAGTCTAGCAATACACCTAAAGCAAAACTTTATATTCCATATTCTAATGCTTTCATTTAAAATCGCCATTCATGTGGTCTCATCCATAATACACGGCGCAGTCAAAATGCTTGACAAGGTCCCTTCTTCATCGGACCAAACAAATGTAAGCCATAAGGTGCAAGGTCTGGACTGTACATTTTGCATAAGTCTTTATGAATTTTCATAAAGGTTACACTTTTTTGCTCGTTAAAAAACTTTATCGATGCAAGGACTTCAAAACTTTCAATTTGGAAGGTCCTTCCTTCCAAAGGGCAAGTGTAACCTCACAGAAACTTATCAACACTAGGTTCCATAAAAATTGTAACAATATATAGGATGGTCCGGAACAGTGCACAAACTCAGAGGGGTTGTAGGGGACAGGAAAACATGACCGCCTGTAGTTGTCCTCACAGACGATTCCTAAGGGCCATACAATATGTCAAAGTTTGGCCCAAAATGCCGCAGATTGGCAACAAAACAAACCTGGAACATTGCTGGAAAAGCTGATTGGTGGGGTAGGTAACAGCTGCAATGTCATAGGAAAGTAATTCAAGTAACTACATCACTCTCACATTTTGAGGAAGGCGTTTTCATTTGTGGGACTAAATCAATTACTCAAAATTCCCAGGTTCTGCAGCTTTCACCTTCCCCTTGCTATTAGCTTTTCCAGCAATGCTTCCAGGTTTGTTTTGCTTTCAATCTACACGCGTTTTGGGCCAAACTTTGACATCCTATAGGGCCCTTAAGAATTGTCTGTGAGGATCTTGATAAATACAGGCCGTCATGTTTTCCCGTCCCCTACTTACTTTTAGCTGTGTGGTTCCTTGCTTACTCTAGCTGTGTGGCTAGTAGCTTCATCTTGTTTAAAAAAAATGCCTCATTATTGTACTGAGCAAGTTGTGGAGTTAAAAAAACGTAACAGGTATAAATGATAGGGTGACGACTCATGAATGAGATTGAGACCCTTTTCAACTTCAGAACCTGGCTTGAATAATGCTTGTGCTTAAATGTATGTCATCTTTCAGGTATCATTTTCGAAAATTAAATTGTGAATATATGCTTTTTTATGTACTTTAATGTAGTGACAACGAATTCGGAAAATAATGAATACTTTTTTTCCTTGGTCACATCATAATCGCCCGTTATTCTGTCCCATGCTGTATATGTAACAAGACTCTTGGTCAAACAAGGTTACATGTCATTTAAGAACTACGACAGTTCCATAATATTCTAGTAGAATTTATAAAGCAGCAAACAAATAAAGTATTTGTTAGATTAAATAAATAAATGCCAAGAGTGGTAATGTTGATGGTAATCCCAAAATAGCTATATAAGAATGCTCATGTGGAAAACAAGTTTTATATTCAACATGACCACTTAAAAGAAAGCCAAACATACTACATGCATACATTTGAATTCTGTACGTAATAATGTCCATATAAATGTATGATGTAAATGAACACCTAAATGGTGTTAAACATGGGACTTCCACCATATACATTACAAAATTGTAATGCAATGAAATCTTTTCATTTTACAACTTAATTGCTCTATTATAAAGCGGACTGTTGGTAATGCAACGAATTCAAGGTGGGAAAATTGTGCGATGCTAGATTGGTGCAAGTCCCCAAAGTGTGCGTTGACTTCCGGTCCATCACTTGGTTATCACCTCTTCTTACCCATAAGGGCAATTTCTGGCGCCGATCGATCGGTGCCCTCCTGTTGACCCTGCTGATGAATCCGGCACCAGTTTCCTTCATTATCATTGCAACACGCCAACTGTTCCCAAGACCTCTTCAGCCAAGGATCCTAAATTACGTTCGTTAAAACACACCCACCCGCATTTTATTGCGTCTTTGGCTTCCCCAGTTACCTCGTTGACCCAAACTTTTGTCGCACACACCTTTTCAGCAACTCGCAAGAACAAGTCTGTCTCTTCCAAATCAATATTTTCAGAGCTGTGATTGCCTGCGCACAAATTGCCAAACCAGAAAAAAACCAAACTCACCGTACAACATTCCGGCAATTATTACGATGAAATTTTCCATAGGCTACATCACCTTTATCTTTCAATAAAATAACGACACAGAAACTGATAAATAATGAACAATTTTAAATAGGTCATAAGTATTATTACATAACAAGATTAACATGAACCTGGCCCTGCACATAAATTAAATATAGGAATACTAAATTTGTCCTGTGGCAAGGTTTTTAACATTTATATTCCATTTACCGGAAACATTTCAAAAGTATAAACAGTCTTCAAAACAAGGCAATCGATTTTTGGGATGCACATTTGAAGAAAAATTCAACTTACCTGAGATTTATGTATGCTCCCTTGTCAGTTATTATCGATCCTTTTGCCAAAAAATACTTTTCCTCAATTAAAGTGTTTTGCTCCTTTGAATTTGAACCAGAACCTGCATTTTTTATCAGGCACATCGTTATGAATACAATTATGATGAAAAAATATTGCCAGATACACAATCGACTAAAAATTTATGCAAGACAAATTATGCAAGATGCATTCGATTGCAAATTATTTGGAAGACTATTTTCATGGGGGAAATGCACATTAGTTTTTGCTTATTTTCTTTAATTGGAAAAGTTGCTATAAGCTATATTGACTTAAAATAAGAAAACATTTAATAACTAGTTCATATAGGAATTGTGAGATTTCTTATTCATAGGTTTCCTAAATACGTAAATTGCCAATGATAATTACATTTTTATATCAGGCACAAGTGCATGCTTTGTTTATTAATAGTTTTATTTTGCACTTTCTCCTTTATTATTTATTTAATACTGATCTAGCCAGACAAAAGCTATGAAGCTGTGAGAGTGTTGTTGCTGCTCTATATTTTTGCTCTTTCGCAATTTGCGTGGATCACAGCGAAGTAATTAGACCGCAATACAACCATTGCAGCTTATTAACAGTATGAAACCATTGTAGCTTATTAAGCTCGTGGAAATGAAATGATGCACATTTCATACAATTTACGGTGTTATGGTTTTATGTGGCTGCGGCGAATACGAAAACAGCAAAAGTGTCCTTAGTTATCCCCTTAGTTAAGACGCACATTAGGTATTCGTATACGTATTCATGTAAAAATCCGAAAATTTCCAACCAACAGAGAACAAACGAGCTAAGAAGACAATTACATGAGCGAACAGCGTGGAAAAACGTTGTCGGTGTCGTTACAGTTGGTTTCATGCATTTACTCACTGACCAAGACCTTCCTGTATCTCTTGCGGCTTCGTTGATTTTATGTGTTAGCAACCCAAATTTACATTTGGTCGTTGCTTAATTGTAATTGGGATTTAAAGTCGTTTCAAGGCGTGCTGTTGCCTTCTCTCCTATACTTCCTAACTTTATTTGCCAGTAAAAATAATTGCATTGTTGTACTGAAAACGAGTAGCCCTGCCCTAAATACCAAATGAACTAATTCAACTGACTATATGAGTATGATACGAACTTCAAGTTAAAGATTGTTAAGGGAAACAATGGCAATCCCTTTTTAATAAATGAATTGTTTTACATTACAAAATTTGTTTAAAATTTTCAGAAGAACATGCTGAAGGGTAAAGGAGTTGTCTAATAAGAGGTTATCAATGAAACAAGAACAATATTGTAATACATTCTTCTCCTTTGTATTACATTAGAATGTTAAAACCTACTTTTGCATATTGATATGTTCATTACACAAGTCGTTTTAATATTTGTTTCATTAATTAATTATGTCATTCTTTACATATCAAACATCAATAACAGCTCCATTGAAATAACTTATTCATCATTCAGGAAAAAGTTATACATATTATTTCACGGAATTACGCAAATGTATGCAATCGTATAAGGAATGATAATGACTGTACTTCACATCTTGAAATTACATCTTTCATGTACTACCGGTATATAATTTCGTTTTTCTCAAGTGCAAACTACTGGCCGCCATTTGCATGTAACACATTAAAGAAATCACACATTAGGGACGTGTTATTACACAACTTGGATATTATTCAATAAATTACCAGATGCAGTTAGTAATAAGTCGCGCTGCATATATCAGCTATCAAGGCACTGATATATCACAAATTATCTACTGGCTGCCACAACGAATCATAATCGCGTTCAGCAATCTCACTTGATTTTTCAAAAGTTGCTTTCCAGTTGTTTTACCTAAGGCTAAAACTTGCAAATACTCTTCCAGTTCCACTAATTTATGTTTCCACTGTAAACATCGCCACAGGCTAATTGTAAACATTGTCTGAAGATATCTGCCCCCCCCCAATTTGCATGCTCACGAAATCCAAAGTATCTGCATACTGAATTCATCATGTACTGATATTACGAAAACAGTAATTTGACCCTGTTCATATTGGACAATTACGAACATTGACTCACAAAATATAGTATAGTAATAATTGGGAGTACTACTCACAATGTAAACTTGTAGAAAGAGTCAAGAAGAGGAACTGCATTAATAAACTGCAGGAAAAATAAAACAATTGTCACCCGACTATTTACGTACAGAGGTCGCAACTAGAGTTGACCATCAAATGCACCCACCTCCTGCTAAACTCGACCGGGTCCATCCCATG
>JAQFZQ010003268.1:0-11173 GCA_034696005.1 Glomeris marginata | reverse complement strand
GTTGTGATTTTTTCATCCCGATATCTCAAAAATTAAAGGTATGTCGTAATTTTCAAATGTGGTCATCAGATCTCCCCAACCCTGTATATATTTTCAAACTTTTCCAGATTTTGAATATTTTTTTTTATAAAATGCGGATTAGATTCAAATTAAAACTATATCCATATGACTCGAAATTAACACAGTAAAAGCATCAATATTTACATACAATATATATGGGAAGTTCAACAATGAGGTCACAATTTATGTATATTTGGCCATGGACTGTAAATAACAATAATCATATTTAATAATTTCCATTAAAATAATTAATTACAATGAAGTGCACAGTTTTTCAATGATATACACTGTTGGTTATTTTTTAGCAAATATAATAAAAACGTATACTATAAACAATGAAGATTTAATTTGATTATAGAGATATGCTATCAAATAAAAAGTTAAAAATAATCATTGCTATGGGCTAAACAATGGATTGCATTTAGCACAACTGAAAACGTGCTTGAATAAATTTCATGTATATAACTATTTCTCGTGAAACTATTGTTTTGGTGTCCTTCTCTGACATTTAACTTCAAGGTTTCCCCATACAGATATTGCAGCATCAACAATTACTTGTTAAATGCACACGTGCGCATAAAATCTGACATCACTGTCTTTATAAAGCCAACCAAAGTTAGTATGTATACAGATGTACGTATATATTAGTTGAGTCTTTCCTTCATTATTACACTGTGACATCACCTTTATATTGTATGGTTGTGCTTGTTTGCGCACGCGCCACTTTTATTGCCTAAACGTATACAATCTGCAAATTGTTTCTCTTCGTCTTCCCCAACAAGGTGAATGCTACATGCAACTTCCTTCTGATAAGCTGCCCCAGATCTTACTTTTTTTACCCATGTCTTGCCTTCCATCTGCCCTTCTTTCTTGCATTTCTCTATGGGGGCAAAATCACCCTTTCTTGTGTTCGTACATACCAGAGATCTAATCACAACTTGCACCCATGCAAGCATTTCAATTCCTCAAGCCAACAACAAAATTCCTGTCTGTGTGATTTAAAGAGAGCACCGTGAAAAAATTATGCAATGAAAAACGCAAATCCAACACGTTGTACGGCTGCTCAAACATTGCGCAGCGAAGCCAACTTTTACCCCTTTCCCTAATGTAAAGCTGCTCAACTGCTACGCAACTATGCATGGCAGCGAAGCCAACTTTTAATAAAATACCCGTTTTTCCTCTTCGTTTTCGTTCAATCTCCAAATCTGCAAATCTTCGCCGTCACTGGCAAAACTAATGGATTGCCTGCTGCAATTAGGACACGGTCGACTCTGATTAAGTCCGTTGATTAATTAACGTGCACGGTAAATATTAATTCCCTACACCTCCTATGTATGTACTTTCTAGTATTCCCTCAAGGCAGACAAGGGAAAAAATGTGAACAAGTTGAGTCTGAACTTCAAATATACTTACTACTCATTAGGAAATTTGCTGTATGAAGGATTATAACCGAGTCAAATAGCTGGAGGGATTCGAGCAATAATGTGTATACATAAGAGAGGTATAAGTGACAATAAATGGCAAAATATTGACTGAAAATAACTAAAATCCTGTCTGGGGAATGCATATTATTTTGTGCAGGAAACATTGTGAATATTTAAGCTATATCACAAATTGTTAAACTCTAAATACACTCTGCCAAAATAAATACCTACATCATTTTTATTATTCGGCATCTCAAATATGTATGTGAATTTTATTGTATTGTAACAATCAATATTGTCAGTAATGCAATATTCGTTTATGAAATAATTTATAAATAAAAGTAATATCTACCACTAATTATTTTAAATCTGAACAGTAAGCAAATTATAGGGCTCTAAATATATTTTTTAGTGCACAATTTGCTTGGCCGTTCACATGTAATTGGTATTTGTATTTCGCAGAATAAGTTTCTAGAAACTATTTGTCAATTGTATAACTGAATAAAGTGCTGAATTTAAACAGGATGAAGCTCCTTTAACATATACAAAGATTAACATGTTTTCAATTTAAAGAAAGAGGAAACCCAAACAATCATTTCATTGAGCTGTAATTTCATTACATCACTCTCTCCCAATCTATAGATCTTGTTTGTTAGAAAATACAATCCAAAGAACAAAAACACAAGTGCAGCATCGAAAAACGATTCAACTGAGTGTATATAATACTTCTAATATAATAAAATGTTAATTGAATCGTTCTTCCAGACTGGGATGTGCTTCAATTAATGAAAACCTTCCTGTTTCATATACGAAATGTATGAATGGACCACCTCCACTCAACACTCATCAATTATCAGTTAATTGCTAAAAATATAGATTTCAGGAAATCTAATCAGCTTCTTCAAAAAATGTTGCAAATAAGTCGGTGTAATTTTCCATGCATGGGTTCGTGGCTTGGATTATATACTGGAAACCTCTGTCTTCACTTGCCAGCATTAAGTGCACTTGACAGGAAATGTTGGCAGATTGTTGAAACATTTTCAACAAGGACACTCGACCCTGCAACTTTCTTTGAGGAGCAATGAGGCAACAACCACTTGTGCATTTGAACGCCCATTTCACTGTTGGACGCCTTCAATTTCGCCAAAACTGACCACTTCCGCTTCGTGCTTCGAATAACGACACTGTCCACTCCAACCGAGGCTAATGGCGTCATTCGCATCACTCCTTCATCCAAACATGTCCATGTTTACATCACATACTGTTTACCAAAAACTTCCTTCCTGGAAGTCCTGCTCTATATATAAGTTATGGGGTACATAAATACACTACATAAATCCCTATTCCAGGTACAGTGAAGTCATATTTCCCACTTTAAACTATAATGAAATCTATATACCAAACTAATAGGCATTTTGGGATAATGGGATAAATCCTAACATGTTTTCAGCAAGTTCAATATAGTAGTCAAACACCTTATACATTGACAATGTATACAGTGGTGTACAGTATTTACCATTTTAGTATCAACTACAATAATATACATAATACTGTAAATGTATTTCTAATATTTATGACTGCGGATATGACGCAAGTAACATTTCTAAAAATAAAGAAGGTGATTCTTAAACTGAAATCAAGATCGAGTGAAGATTGGCCTTATTTGGTGTCATCTATATGGACGCCCCCTCATCACTTAAAAGATGTGTCAAGATTAATAAAATTATTGTTTTACAAATTATAATATCCATGAACAATACACCAATACATTTTTGCTACAACAATCCTTCAGAGTAACAGTTTCATGTATTGTATGTAACAAAGAATAAGGTTTGCAAAACAAAATCACATAATCATATAGAGCCCCATCCCCTGCATATAAATTTTTGCACAGTTTAATAGGTATATAGTGTTGTTTTGAATATATTTAAAGTGAGTGAATGAAGAAAAGGCACGTGCTGCATGACAAAAAAGTTAACTTTTCTGAGGAAAGAAACCAAAACCTCTGCACACATGAGCTTCCCATGGTGACAACTTCCGGTTGCTGTTGTCCATTTCCGCAGGACGTTAAAAGGGTGATTGCTCCCTACACTCACACCCAGCATCTTTGCACACTTTCTCAGTTCTCATTTTGACACCACTTTCATATATCTTCTACATACGTATTGCATTTATATAACAGTATTCTTTAAATCACACAAAGGACCAACTAACTTGAATTAAGACATTGCAAAGATTCAATAAGTTGTTATATATAATTTGATGCCATTCAGTATCTGTTCAATTATGTGTTCCATCATGATGAGATTAAAGTTAAAATGCTCAAATATGCCCCCATGGCTTCACCTTAATTCACATTAATTAATAAGCAAAGTTTCATGCAAGTTAGAACATCGTGTTTTGTACAATTTTGCAGATCAGAATTCATTGTTTATACTTATAATAGCACAGGAATGGTGGATTCATGCATGCAATTATAAGCTGGTTTCAGTCAAAAATTGCATGGTGCAATACAATTTCTATATTAGTACATCCATTAATTGTTTTTTTCAGGAACTCGTAAAATTTCCAGGCATTACCTTTGAACTGAGCTCTAGACTTTGCACATGGTCATCAGCTCCAACCACGCATGCATGTATACAACTTGGCGAATTTGGAGATACACTGGCAGTGATATAGCTTTTGGGACCTGTTGCCCATGGGACAAAGAAAAAGGTAAACCGAAATCGCACCCTCAGATCAAATCTGCATTAAAAATTGATCAGTGGTGAGGTTTCTCGGTTTGGGTCTGTGAAAGCTCCTAGCTACACAATCTGTGTCCACCATGTCAATTAATGGTCACACAACACCAAGAGATCCCTGTCCTTGCAATCAATACAACCATTAAAACACAAAGGCAATTATGTTCCAGCCACAATTATGTCAACATCAAACTACTGAAGTAAGCCTAGCTATTCAACTTGTTAATTACTTTTCCTTTTCCCCATGGTTAAAATAAATATATTAGACATTCATTACTACAGGTTATTATCCTTATATATCTGTAACAATTTTGTAATTACACCTGCACATCTACTCTTCCTGTACATTACGAATGCCATTTTATATTTACATTTGTATAAAACATTATTAATTTCCACAACACAATTTATTCAGATCATTCTCTTGTATTTAGTATAAATGAAATTATACGTTTGAAAATATAATAACATAATTTGCTGCTCCTATAAATATGTAAAAAGTAAATGCAGAGATTTGCAAGGACAAAATTTATGGATTTTTATTATTCAGATTTATGTTCAACATTATAGCATTACATTTGACTGAATCATGGTTTCATAATTTATTATTTTCTGCTCAATTTATCCAGGTCTTTCGATGTGAAAAATGCAAGATGCGATGATGGAGACAATTGATTTTAGTAAACGCACAGAAGTTGGTAAACTCTATCTCAAAGTCCTTTCGTAAATAATAAAAAGAATCGTGATAAAAAGGTAGACTATCGTATCGATCTGCCATTATTTCGATTCCAAAATAGTCGTGCACCTCCTATGGGAGGGCTTTGTACATATAAAAAGTGGAAATGGCACAGCATCTCACCCAAACATTATACTCACTCTGCCAATAATGGTAAAGCGGTGAGATTGTGCAACACCTGGTGGAAATAAATGTAACTTTTGCCCCAACATGTGGACATATTAAGCTTAGAAGAAAAACAACCTAACCCATTCCCAAATAATGGAAGCCATAGCTTTTAACCTTTTAACACAGAAAGTGCATGGAAACAAAAAAGAAAATGTTATCACTATGTCTATTGAACACATTATATGCAAGTCTTTACTTTCAATCAGACATAAATTCCTTAATATCGTATCTTTATAAGTATGGAACAGATCATTAATTAATCCAAGTAGGTTGCATGCTGACTGGTGTAATGGCTGCCAAAACTTATTCAACATGATTATGTATCGTGCAGCAAGCTATTATTTAGGAACAATGAAGATGTTAGGACTGATAAATTACTTGTTTGGTTCACCCTGCATTTATCTCAAATTATTTCTCCGCAGAAACCTCAACTACATATTGATCATCTGTGTGCTCATCTGCATAATCTCCTTAAATTAAATAAAAATTTGATACGAACTGCTCTGTAAAGTATACATCTTATATTACTTAATCTTGATCCTCCTCCTATAGCTTATACCATGTCTACAGTGTATTAGTATACAACAATGTCTATTGCAATAAACAATTTACAGCCACTTTTCCTCGAGCGATTACAACATGCACACCACCATTATTAGCCACACAAATTGGAGCAAAACTGTACCATTTACAGGGTGGGTATGCAGACAAAAACCCTATCCTGGCAAGGTATAAAGCAGATGAGGGTTTTGGTGCATGACTCAATCTGTAGAAGGCGGAAAGGGATCGATATTTAGGTGGGTGGCATGGGTTATACTTCCCTGTGGGAACAAACCAATCGATACATATATAGGAGCAAAATGTGCCAGCAACCTAGGGACCAAAGGGGGTTTGTTCATCATCCGTGGCAAAACGCAATCCAAATAAGAATGGGTTGACCCTATCGGAGCAGCAAAGCTCACAGCCAATCACAGAACTCCTATATCTTAGGTCTCAGCTCAATCTGACCAACCCTAAGCACTAAGAGCACACAAGCACCCAAATGCCCTTATTTGGATCAGGGTACCTATATCGACACTGGGAATCTTCGCACCGTTACACTCAATCTTGTGAGCCAAATCCTTGAAGAGCACCTCCTTTTCTTCAACATGCAACACCTCTTTACACAAGTTATTATAGCAGCTGACATTGCTTACATTACTCGTGAGTAACAACATGCAGCACTGCATATGACATTTCCCATTGACTTGCCCATTTGACGGTTCCAGTGAGAGAAAAGAAACCAACTCTATATTGAATATAAAAAGTCTAACTTTATATATGCTCGGATTTTCAATCAATCCTTTACATGAGATGTATAGGACTAAAGTATATATGTATTTTAAAAGTGTGACGAAATTTAGTATATACGTGTCAAACAAAATCAATAAAGTTGACTGATTTTGATCTCACATAGCTGTAAAAAAGTTTTATGCAATGTTTTAAGGGTGATACACAACGTGAACAGGAACTGGTGATAAATAAGATTTTTTGCATAAGTCATGTAGGAAAACATTTAAATTGAGTAACTTTATCATATAGCCTTGAATTAAATATCCAACTACATGCACCTGGGAGTATACATCAGTCGCCATATTTTGATAAACTTTTGAAACACCTCATTGTCCTCAACATTTATCCCCCAATCTTCCCATGAAAAATTCAAGAACATTACCTCTCCCCATTCCCATGCATGCACTTCAGAACAAGCCGTCTTTATGAACTGCTAAAAAACACAAAAATTCACATACAAAACTGGTAGAAAAACCAGAATTTCTTGCTAACCGAGAAATTATATGTGCTTTTCGTATAGGTATATGATTAAACAATGATATACTATATTAGAAAAATAAACTGAACATTCTCTACATTAGGAACAGTATAGTTTATATGTATACCAAATATAAAACATGCATAATTAAAATTCCCACATAATAATTTAATTTTCCCCTGCAATTTATCACCCATTAAATTGTAACAGCTGTGCATTTGAATACTTATTTCTGTCTGAACAACTTATATATTTATGTTACTAAATATATATTGCACATAAAATAACACAATATTTTCTCATCATTTCAATTTCCAAACAGACACATGTATATATGCTCTATATAACGTGGAAGAGTCATCTAATTCAGAACTTGCAAATAAACATGGACATCCGCCAACACACCATCAATCACGTGATGTCCTCCTCAGGAAACAACCAATCATTCCACATCCAACAACTATTACATAGGAGGACACCATAGTTTATCCACGTTTGTATCTAAGGTATAGTCAGAGGCTTTGAAAAACGTGTTTCAGTGTATAATCTATAAGGTGAATGTCCCCAACTTGAAATTGCAAACCCACTGAAAGAATTTTGGCCATGCAGCAAAAGAACAAAAACCAAGATAAAGGACAACTGTGACACCATGCACTAAAAAGCACAGTCATGTCTGTTACAATAGTAAATGTCGGCTACAAAGTTACATCTTTTCTTGTGCACACTTATTTCACCTGACTTTCAAACCCCTTTTATTATAATACACAAAGTAGGATCAACAAAAAAGATTCTGCTAAAAAAGTTACCGCATTTTTCCCACGGATAGAAAGCTGAAACTAAGTTTGAAATAAAAACACAAATTCATCTTTACTCTACAACTTTTTTAATTAAATTCCAAATCTAGATGTTATGCAAATTTTGTTTAATTCTTTTTAAAGAAACTTGTATACGTAGTTAGCCATGCATAATAATCAGTGGGAAACAAATGCCACAAAGTTTCTTCACTCTTCAACTGAATAATTCAACAATTTTTAAAAGTTAATCAAGGACTGTTCTATCATGTTTCGGACTAATTATTTTACCATTAACTGTTCTAAATAAAACTTGTATTTTAATATTTATTAGTCTATGCTTAAAGAAAACTTCTTAACTTGTACTCCTTCTTTCCCATAACTTATTTAAAAAAACAAACTTGTTGAGATAAAATTTGGGGGCTTCATTTTTCAAGCTGTTATGTAGGGCTACTGTTCTATATATAATTGGCTACTGTAATCATCACCAAGATCTGAAACATTATTATCCTTTGGTGAAAAACGACTCCTCCCTGTGATGTATTAGGCAATTAACGACTACTGTTCCTTTTTTACATACTTTAACAATGCCACATCGATCTGAATTCACATCATCATCATCAACATTCAGGACCTGCAGCAATTCCAACTCTGCCTATATATTATTACAGTATATAAATTCCTTCAATTCCAATATTTATCATTAGAAAATCTTTATTTTCAACACTTCCAAAACCTTTAGTAGGTATACTTTTATATAAACAGACCATGAAAACACATTATAATTTAACTAACATGATGGTTGAATATTAGGAAACAGTTTCAAAACATTTGCATTCTATAGGTATGCATATTTATGCAGTCATTCCCAATTCACTTAAATTTGGAAAACATTATTTTTAATCCGTTCCCGTTCAGAACTTTGTCGAAAATGATTGTGGGGCTGTAAAAACTAGTTTCATAAATCAGTTCCCTTCAAACTTCTTTGGAACTGAAAATTGGGGCTTGTGACCACCTTTTTCTTCCGAGTTGAGACCTTATTACTATTTTTTTTCTCACTCCTTTCTCAAATTTAAAGAACTCTCATTCTGACCTCTACACATAACCCCACATCCCTAGCACGTGACTCAAATATATAACTTTAAGTTGGAATTCGGGGGCCATATGGTTCCTAAAGCCATATAGCACTTATTTAGTCCTTTACTTCCTTGGCAAGTCGCAAAAACAAAAATCTAGTGTGCCTTACTTCCACCCCCCAAAAATAGATTTTTTCTTGCACCCGGGCTCAGATATAGCTATTGCATGGAGGAAATCAAACGGAAACAAGATGCTGCCTTTCCGGTGTGTTGCAAATGTGCGTGCCATACAACTTTCACACGCACCAGCTGGTGTGCTATACACACACATGCCGATATTAAAAAGAAATACTAATGCAGTTCACGTCTCCTATATATGTGTAAGTGCCTCAAAAGTCACCCAGCTATATAGGACCTTATATATAAGGTGAATGCAGTTGCAAACAGACTATTGAATAAGCTATGGAAGGTCGTAGGTGGTGGTAAAGCATAAAACAGCTTGCCACTCATTTATACAGACTCTGCTGCAAATTAAATAGAAACTAATCTTTATATGAAATTCTTATCTAGTTCACTCCTTTTCCGTCTCAGCCAACGCATTTTTCTTCTGTGGGACACATGGGAGGGGTTGACATAGCAGCACTCAAGGTTGCACTTTACAAGTTGACGCCCAATAAGGCGACAACCTCCAAAATGGCCGCCAATAAATCTCCCTTTCGTTCCCAAAGAACTATTAATTGCTCTATATCTATTCAAGGAACATTTTATATATTAGAAATGAATTGTAAGAGCTACTGGACTTTTTAAGAAACACATTTTGGCTCATTAAAAATCTGTTTGCATGGAGTGGAAAATATCAAAATAAATTACAATTTATGTCATAATTTATGTGTGACTTTGTATAATATGGTTTTTGGAGGACAACTAAACGAATTAAGAAAATTAAATTACCTAATTAAATAACATTGAATTTTAACAATACCTAGAAAAAAGTTGTACAATATAGAAAGTGTTTTTCATGTTAGATATAGGCTATTTGGAAAGTTTTCCGAAAAGTTTCACATACAAATCCAAGGTTTGTTTATACAGGTGTGTAATGCTCAATTGCAGCTATACCAAACTGAATGGTTATTGAAGATAACCATATCTTAAAATTACTATGCATAATTTTCAGCACTTTGTTAACTAACACATTACACTGAAAAGGTCACCTTGTATTTATTGATTGGAAATGAATCAATTAACAAGAAGATTATAAATAAATAAGTTCTTGTCAGTGCCAAGTCCTACAATGCACGTATATAAATAAATCCAGGGTTGCTTTTCATTAAGTAATTATTCTTAGACAGTATACAAGCAAGAAGACCATATATTTAAGATATATACTTGTATACATGCAAAATTACATTATAGTCTTCTCACGTGAATTTACTTCTGAATCCGCTATGCAAATCAGAAAAAGGGATTAAAATGCCGGAGTTAATATCACCATGTTAATTCAAATTTCCCCCTAATTAATTCCCAGGTTTTCCCACTGCTAATGTGAAATCCCAAGAAAATTATGCAATTAACAACAGGATAGTGTTACGTCTATACTAAACAACAACAAATATATGATGAAGATTGCTGCAGTTGTTGCCAACCTCTCAGCAGTTTCGCAGTCATGTGTGGCATCATAGTCGCTTTTATAATAGCACCCACATATAATCCCAGCTTGTTAACTATTAAATATGAATTGCAACATTGCGTGCTGTCATGTTGAAAATGTCACGTGCTTCTCGTGGGAATTAACACGTCTCGTTGACCACGTGACCTCTTGGCTGGACTTTCCAAGATGGCCGCCATTTTTCTTCAACACCATGCATTATTTAGGCTTATATGAATAATGGCAGAGCGGCCATTTTCAATAGTTTACCAAACATCTCTCCCCTTTTCTTCACAAAAAGAAGGTTCTCCATGTTGGCGTTGAACTTTTCAAAGTCCATGAGAAATAAAAGAAGGAATGAAAACCGAAGGGGGGAAAAAAAAGAAAAGAAAAACAACTTTTTCTTCAATCGTATTTGCATTTTCAACTTAAGATGACCCCATTCCAGTTTGGCTACCTTCCCAACATATTTTTTCATTGGACATTACAATAAAACCTTGCACACCTTTCAAATAAGTATACAGTAACTGTGGGGAGTATCCACTTTCCAAACACATAACAAACAGAAGAAAAAATTAACTCCTTGTTTTAACCCTGAAATTTATTTTACAGCATGATATGTATTTATTAGGAAAAGTTTCATTTCTTAATATGGAAATCATTAATCCAGGTGTGTCACTTGTGATATATTGGTCATTAATTGCCTTATTGTTGAAATCTGA
>JAQFZQ010003267.1:0-11174 GCA_034696005.1 Glomeris marginata | reverse complement strand
TAACTCGCGTTTCATATCGCAACAACTTTTGTATTTTTAAATAAAAAACGGCCACTACTTTCCGGATAGCCCACGTATATAGTGTAAGAGATTTATAAATACGTACATAATATTTAATTTTGGTGTTATTTTCACCAATATGAGGATATTTATGATCTTACAAGTTACATGTCTAAAAGAAAATATACTGGAATAATAGTGGAAAAAGTTTTACTTATTCTAAGATAATTTTGCACATTTTTCCATTTACAGTAATAAGTTTTGTTGTAAATAGACAATTATTTAAAACACTTATTCACGACCGTGAATGCAACTATTAATTCTTTCATTCACCTTATTAACAGTATTAATACCATAATCAAGCAAATCAACATTTTTTTTTGTTTTTGTGTGAAACAAGCTTGTTTAGCAGACTGCAAGTTATATGTATATCTAAAATGTAACTTATTATTCTAGTCAGCCCTGCAACTCATCCTGTTCTCGATTGAAGGGTGTTCAACTTCTTCAAACGTTTCACTGTATGCCGTATTAATTACTGCTCGTCTGCAAGTAAGTGCAAATAAATAGACAGTGCAAATAATGAATGATGGGTTTAGGTTTAGTGAATTTGGCTGCCACGTGTCTAGCATTGAAGATGGCGATTTGGAGTGACAGGTTGCGTGACAGCAAACAAGTCTTCGTTTTCGACACTTATTGGGACCCACGCACTTGCTCATGTAGGGTGGGCCCTTTGCTCCTCAAGGGTCTTCAACCTTGCCATGCTCAAACATCGAATCGACGTTCAAAACCGAAAAAAATCTCAACAACCAGGGTGCATTGTATGAACAAACAGCGTGTAAATCGAGAAAAACTGCAAATAGTGCGCCCTCTGTCGACGTAACACATTTTTATTGAATGTCAACAACAAAACGTTCCCAAATGTGATGCAATACAGCTTTTTAACATGAAAAATGCAGGGCGATTCAAAATGATGGAACCAATTTTATAATGCTATATATTTCAAATTGAAAACTAGTGACAGACAAAGTCAATATATACATTTGAATATACAAAGAATGAAGTTAATTATCCTACATCTATACCTATACTTCAGAGTTGGAGGTGCAATGTGGAACCATATTTCTAACTACTATACAGGGCGTAACGCACCTCAGAGCAAAAAATTTAAGGGGTTGGAGGGGATCTGCTAACAATCACATTGTCTTCGTTATGTACCGCCAAGATTATTACTAAGGGAGCTATGGGCTTCCGAAGTTAGGTCAAAAATCCCTGAAAGTACGCAGCCACACAGACACACAGAACCTCCAGGGAAGCTGCACCTTGCATCTACCTATAGCTGTCGCCCGAAATCGTGTCTGTGTAGGTGCCTCCTTTCAGGGATTTCCTCGATTGTCTATGTGAAATTTACAGGATCAATCTCATTATTTCAATCAGGTAAATATTTGGTCCATTTAAGTTTACAGGTAGTTTAATTTGCGAAAGTAGGCTGAGAAACTGCAATTTAATTACCGCATGTAGTATCCAGAGTAAGTGTGTGTATGTACGTATTTAAACAAGATTTATTGATATTCCATTGGGCGTGAAGTAATTTTGTTTTAAATGCTGGGAGTGCCTATAGTAAAAACACAACAGCAAAAAAAAAAAAAAAACATTTAAAACATAAAAACACCCACGCGGCTGACTTCATATTTACCAAACAGCCTTAAGGTTTAGCATGTCGCCATTAATTTCATAATTTATTTCAAGACGTTTACATAATTACGTGAGTATTATAGCCATGAGAAACATGTTTTAAAAGGCGGAAGCGCCACCTGGGAGACTTTCAGAGTTACTGCACATGAACATGGCGGCATTTGATTAGTATTTGAAGTAGACACTTGGTTGTTGTTACGAATTTGTGGGCGTGCATTTCGCTAAAAACTATCTCTGGCTATTTATCATAGCTGCGTTTGGCCAACATTTACAAGGCTGTGATGTTTCATCTAATTACCTGACACACCTTGACCACTCGGTTGGTGCACCAACACAAGATCGTAAAGATATGCTACATAAACGTCGCTATATCATCGCTGAAACCAATTTCCAGCATGAAAAATCGATATCAACCCCCGGACCCTGTTTTAGACACAAAATACATGCAATGCACACAAATATGGCATGAATAATAATACTGAGTAAATGATTGCACACTCAGCCATGAAGGTATAAAAAGCTCCAGCAAAAAACTTGTGTACAAAAAACCAGTTTACTAAAAAACTGTATATAGTATACAGTATAGAGAAAAAAGAAAATGGTTTGCACAATTTACAATTAAAATGCATATTGCAGTTAAAATACTTTATAATAATTAGGTATTAACATCAAAAACTGGTGGCAAGTAAGATGCTCGAAAGTATCTTTGTTCAAGATGGAAATATAAGTGACATCTGAGTTTAACATGGATTTCTCGAAAATTCTGAATAACATCTTACTTCAAATCACTTTCTGTGATCCTTTCCATGCTAAGATGCATCTTACAATTTAGTATCTTAAAGTAAGATGTCATTTGCTAAGACAAACCTCAAATAAGATGATATTTGCTAAGACACTTCTAAAAAGTTTACTATTTGCTAAGATGCTTCTGAAGTAAGATGCTGAAGTAAGACACTTCTGTAGTAAGAAGCATCTTAAATAGTTGGACTTCAGGATAAGATACTTAGAATTTTAGATGGCAACTTCTAACTAAAAAGTGGTTACATGATTTAGATTCTGTTAGAATATTACTTTAAAATGGATTGGGTTAATCTTACTTTGAAATTTCCATTGAAGAACAAATTAAACCAAATAATTTAAAAGATTTGGAACATTTCAGGAAAGTACAATTAATATAAATTATTACAAATTTAAATCCCCGAAATGTACTATACAATATACAGTATAATGTTATATGTATACAGCAATAATAATAACTTAAACTTTAATTACTAATAGAGATTTGTATTTTGTCTTGCATGCAGATATATTAATATTTGTCTTCACTGTAATAATATCCCGATTGATTATATCTAAATTCATGTAAAACAGCACAAATTATTCTGTTTTCGTGTTATAACCAAGTTTCGTTGATTCATGATGTCTTTATTTGAAATAAACCCACTTTCTCTGATGCAATTACATAGTGCATTGTTTGGTGTAAATGGTATTTAGAAAGAGCACAAATGCTTTATCAGAGAGGCGAAAACAATTGCTTCATTGTGCTCATTTAAAGTGCAGTGATTGCAAGCACTAAGTTGGTTATTTCCCGTGTCCAAATCTAATAATTGCTGGCATTTTCAGTGCAGTTGGCAAATTTAATTGTCGACACGCTGCTTCGATTCCAGCTCATCAATTAATCGCTCCTCTTTTCTAACATTTGAAAGAGCTAGATTATCTTTTTATTAATTCTCTTCATGTCCTAATGAGTGTCCTTTTACGTGCTGCACGCAATCCCATTCACTTAAATGAGTGGTAATTAAGTTGGTCACTCAAACGAGAAAACAATGAGTTGAAAGTGCCTAAACAATGGTCCTAAAATATTATAAAACTGAGCATTTCGGTTTTGGGCAATGAAATGCCATGTCCTTGTATTGTGTGGGCTTCACTGCGTGACGATCTGCAAGTGAAATCTGCTCAGCTTCCTGGCCATGTGCAAGCGTGCGTTTCCATAGCTTTTATGCTTATTATCGCTCCTATTATTATAATCATTATTATTTTTATTAGCACTCCTCGTGCTGCACTTAGCCCTATATACCCCTTAGCTAATTTCCTGTTGGCGCAATAAAACACCTCACGTGATTAACCGCATTTTCAGCCATGATAATCAACTTACTCACGAATTAATTATGCCATGAAACATGATGATGAACGAAGAAACTATATTTCAAGCGCTCCACATGAGCAAAACTTGCAAAATCATTTCATGTAACACTTTACTTTTTAAATTATATTGTTTCACTGGTTCAAGGTAGATAATTTCACTTTATTCACCTCAATAAACATTCATTTCTCTCACATGCATTCATTACCCAATAACCTTTTTTGTAGCCAAGTATACTGCTATAGGACTAACAATGAAATTTGTATTTTGGGTGTAAAATTACACTAATAAGTGTACAGGTTATGATGATCATTTACATTACAGTGGAATCTCCCTATAACAGCACCATGATTTTGTCCCTTATAAGGGTATGCTCGTACAAGTGGAGTAAAATCTTTATAAGGAACACCCTTATAAGCGAAGCAGCTAATAGACTATATAGCAAGACTATAGTGAAGCTTCACTATAAGACAAATTTACCCCATAGTTAACAAAAATTATGATTTTAATTCAGTGAACCTCACTAATAACTCGAAGGGACCGGGGTTTTGGTTTCTTATAGCCGAAGTTTCTTAAAACATAACTTTTATAAAAAAGTTCCTTATATAAGTGGTAACAATAATAAGTGTATCCATTTCACTCTAAAAAATCATGATCTACTCTATTGTATTAGTCAATTGGCTCTTAAGTTGACAATATCAGGCTAGTCCAAAAACAGGTTTTAGAGGGGAAATCAGTTGCTATTCACCAGTTTCCTGGCGCCAGTTCCCAGAAGTGTCGTGTGGAGGCGCTGCAGTTGTTTTCCTATATCTAGCAGCACCGTAATGGCGCTGCAGCAACACTAAACGCAATGCTAAAAGGCATGCTCTGATCGCAGCGCCACCACACGGAAAAACCTATGAAACACGCCAGGAAACTTGTGAATAGTATCAAGAGATAGTATCAGAGGTTTCCTTTATGCAAGTTTACTGAAAGCAAGGTAATTTGTATTGAAAATCCTATTCTGCTGTTGGGAGTTTATTGAAAATAGCCGGTTTGTCAATATCTGAGTTGATTATAATCGAGGTTCACTGTAATCATGTTTATGCATTATGAAAATATGGTTCGTAATCATTTTGTGACATTGTACGGAATTATATTACAGTGGTGATATTCTAGGTGGCAGCACTGCTGACCTTCAATTCAAACACCTGCTGCGTTTATGTTCAACTGTTTCTGACACGTTATAAAGGAAAGAATGAAAACTAAAACCTCCTAATAAATAATTTTACATGACAAAACAAAAATTCACATCCGTTTTGTAATTACTTATTTAGTTGTTTTCTTTTTAACTTTTAACAGAGAAATGTCTGTGTGGGTTTGAACTATAAGCATGTTTGTAAAGTGTTGAGACCTACTATAGCGCCACCTGCTGGTGGTGGTGCTATAAAACTGGTTCCACCCTCACAATATTTGCAAATATTAAATTCATGGATGTTATAGTTGGTGCAACGAAAGAAGATTGTGGATGTGTCAGATTAAACCATTGCGAACAGCGTAGGGGTGTTTTTAAAAGTGCGGGAAGTTCTATCATGAAGTTGCATCATTGACCCTTCCCACTTATTGCAATGGACTGTTCCATGTCATCTTTCTCTGTGCTGCATATTATTTATTGGTTGTGTCATATACAAAAATGTTCTGCATTTAATTATACTTGAATAATTTAGTAATATGTAGAATATATGTTGTATAAGATTTACATGTAATTATTTATATTTACCTACTATAAATTATACTACGAAATTACATAAGAAATTAAAAATGAAATTGAAAATCCTCGCAATTAAGGAGTATGTTTGATTTTTTAGAAGTAATTTTTAAAGATATTGATTGACATAGGGACATCAAAAGCAAGGACTTCCAGGAGTTTTTGTCTAAACACTGCACATTTTTAAAAAGATAATAAGAAAATAATGATTTACTTGGAACCGAAGGCGTTCTAACTCTTTTATTACAACGTCCTCGATAATAAGAAGTCACGTGTTCACTATCATTAGTAGGAAAGTAAGAGGAGGTTAATTATGGAAAGGTGCAGTTTCGCTAACGTTATTGTGCAGGTTGCAGTCAAGCATTTAATGCTGTGCAATTACAGCTTAATGGCACAGCGAATTAGGCCTTGTTTTTTTCCTCATTTCAAATTTAGGATGAGGCAACAGCAACAATAATAACCATTATGGCTCACAATTGTAATAATGAATTGAAGGAAGAGGATGTGCAAGCAGGAAATCATTACAAGCCCCCTATCTGCATGATTTAATTTTGTGGTTACCATGTTATCATGATATACTATTGTCAAATGATATTCACAAAATTCGGTACCATTTTTTATTTAGATATAGCTTATCTATGTAGTAATAATATAAATAATGATCAGCAATTACTTGATTTCAAAAACCATAATTGGTGATTTGCTTTGACTTAGAATAGCTTATACAATAAGAAAACAATAATAACTTGCCCTGGATTTCAGCAATTATATGTTTTACATATTATAACTTACAAATGTTCTAAGCATGCAAATTTCAATCAACTGAAACCGAAAATTTCTTATTTTAAAAATGATATAGATTAATAACTATTTACTTAAAACAAATTTCAACAGGTGAAAATTACTATTGTGCGTCTCAACTCAAGGTTGCAGTAATTCCCTCTTGTTTTCTTGCTTTATGGAGTGAATCCTTACACCAAAAAACATTCCATTATACAAAGTTGATGGAAAATACTTAATAAAGTGAATCGATATTAATGTTTTCAAAATTCGACCTAAATATTATGTGAAATAAATTATTGACAATCATTGGAATGTGCAATCTTGAGTTGAGACGCACTATACCTATTCATTTTTCAATGTTATTCCTGATTTCATCGCTTTCTTTTTAAATTCAATGTAACCTTTTCAAGGGATATGTAAGTGGAGGGTCGAAACATAAGTTCTGGTAATCAATCTTTGTTAAATAACCGCCCATTTGTTATACAAAAAGTGCTGATTGGATGACGTTTGTCGCTAGAGGTCGCCACAATAGCATTCAGTATGTTAGAGACATTCCTTGAATTTTCTCCATTTATACTCAGAGTTGAACTACCTATACACTTAAAGAATTATTTGAAAGTAATTCCATGGTTGTCCAAGAGTTTGGTTGTATTTCAATCAAGCCCAATGACTGGGCATCCATTCATTAGTGTCTCTTTTCCGTCCTATTAATCTCATGTCACACTAAGCCTAACTTCCTCAATTAACAGTTCATCGACTTTCTACTCTTGAAGCTGGCAG
This sequence comes from Glomeris marginata, assembly GCA_034696005.1. Classification (NCBI taxonomy): domain Eukaryota; kingdom Metazoa; phylum Arthropoda; class Diplopoda; order Glomerida; family Glomeridae; genus Glomeris; species Glomeris marginata. The sequence continues at coordinate 4,029 of JAQFZQ010003267.1, read as the reverse complement.
ACACTAATTTGTACCGATCTCAAACATCACTCACTGTCCAGCACAAGGGAACATGTCAATTTATTACTTACTATTCAATCTTGTGCATATATTAAATCAAATATGAAAACCCATTACACCTAGAATCCAAAATCACAACTTATGGCGGCCATTACACCAGTCAGTAATTTAATGTATCGATTACATCTCCAGGAATGAAATAAGTTGTAGCCTATTTGCTGAAATTATATTTGTTCTGAGGGCTGAGCCTAAGGCTGCAGTTTCAGGTTGAGGAAGGCGTGGTTTGAATGCTTTTCCATGTGATTTACAGCTATACAATCTTGTATGCTGTAAACTCTTGGTGTATTTTGTTTTTGCGGACTTTTCTTCTATATAAAATATGATAGGTACCCGGTATACAAGTGTGTTTTTATCTAACAGTTTTGCTTTCATCTCCTCCCTTAACAAGAGAAGATGATTTAGTAATGATGCCCAATAACAAAGACCCACCCTATACTGTAGGTTTCTACTTGATATAGATATATACTGGAAAGTCTGAAAGTTTTTCATTTTCCATCACAAATTTTCAAAATTTATACCTCACGTGCTTTATAGCAAAACGGAATATGAAGAAAGTGCAGTTTAATTATTTAGTTTTCCTCTGAAGATGTTTGATGGGATTGAGATCTGGACTGTTGGTAGACCATGTCATTCCATTAATCCATTAACTTAATGGAAGAAAGCATTTTATCTTAGATAATTATAAGTTGTTATGTTCCCAGAGATATTACGAACCAATGGCCAACTAACCGTAAAATATGCTTTCTTTACAAGTGCATGTAAAATTAATGGAATAAATATTATGTAATAAAACAATGACTCACCATTGTTGTCAATATAATACAGGTTGTCTTTAGGTTGCATGATGATTGCAGTTGAAAATCCCAAAGCTGGATTACTTTCTGCTTCCTAAGGTGTACTTTCAACAGTTGACTTGAATTTTTCCAATCATCTAGGGCATGATCTATAGTGTAACAAATAAAGACGACTTTTAAGCATATTTGACTTATGGAACAATGCTAATTCCTTATTCTTTATTCTAACATTCCATTATAAAACGTTTTACATAATCTACTTTATAGAGTGCCCCTTACTGGTGTGAGTTATCAACAACAAATACTACATCAGTTTTAAAGGTGAACTGACAAGGTTTTGTAATTAAGGTACCCTGAAACTTAACCGAAGGAATACCATGAAGAAAGCACAAGTGTTGAAACAAATGCTGTTGATATTAGTAAAGTTGCTAAGTTTACCAGATATAGGAGATCGGCTGGCATAGGCAAACCTCCTAACTTAATTATCCCGTTGAATTTTAAGTGCTAATAACTTTCTTTTACTAATTTCCACATGGTTTTTCTTTGTGTATAGGCTAAGTTCGTTTCAGAGTACTCTACATTACAAATATTATTAGAAAATTATGTTTTCCCACGCATATAAAATATAATTGCAGCCAAAATTATTTAGTTTCATAACTGTGGAGTGTACGGGGTAGTATATTGTGAGATACATACACTGGAGCGCCATTGATAAGCTCTGCCATTGGCCGACAATTGCAGAGGCGATTGAACTCATTGGCTGAAAATTCAAATTTTGCTAAAACAGAACACTGTGACACCAGCGCGGTGACACCGTCCTTCCATGACGCCCTCTTTAACTACTCGTAACTTTTTGTAACAATTTGTAAAAAACTTTTGTTTGCGCCAATCATTTTATTGGCATCAATTCTATAGAATTGCACACTTCCCAGGGTTGTTTTACAAAATCTTGTCAGTTCACCTTTAAGGGTATTGCTTCGATCTCCCACAAAATTGTAATGAAAATGTGATATATGTTCATTAACCCCTCTCTCCTCTGTACTAAATGTGCCAAATTATTGCTCATCCCAATCACGTATAAATTTAACTAAAAGGAGGAAGTCTAAACACTTGGTTTATTAACACGAAAAAGTAACAGTTACAAAAAACTTGTTTGATAAAGTTAAGCCCATACACGTCTCAAGTTATAATTAACTGCATGCTGTTGTTGCATATGTATATTATAGTTTGACTTTTGGCCGTAGTTTGAATCAGTTTGAGATGACAGAGCACGATATTGTTGGCTTGTTTGTGTGTTTTAAGAGGAGTATAGGGGGAAATGGATGCAGGCAGGTTGCAGGAGTGGCAAATTAAGAGTCAGGTTGCAATAGTCTGGAAATAAGGTCCCATCACGTAGTAACTCAAGAACGAAGGTTAAGTAAATATTGGTTGGAAAGCGCCAAATCACAGGTGTTGCATCTTGGGGGCAGCATAAATCATATGCCGAAATGAGTCTTGATTGCCCTGAAAATTCCTCTACCCAGTGATTTATTTGCCAATCAGACAGCGTTTATCAGGTTTTCAGTGGTGTGCACGGACCTTCTCCTTCACCTCTTACTTTTTCCCTATATCATTATGTTCTCTTCCTCTCTATATTCTTGCATTTACTTTATCGAGTAAATGACCTGCAGAATAAGCTTATTTCGCACTTTTACACACACACAATCAATCAACACGTGTGTTTATGCATGCAATATACTCAATTTACCAGTTTAGAGATTCCTGGAAATAATCTTAGCAATAATATTGTAAAATAGATTAAAACCTCAAAAAATTAGCACAACTCTGAAGAAAAATAACCGGTAACTTTTTGCTAATACATTATAACAAATCGTTATCTTTTTAGTTAAAAACACCAAAAAACTCATTTTTACATGTTTCAAAAATAGCAGCCCTTATTCAATTTTAATTTTAATCCTTAATCTCACAAATTAAAATTGCATATTGATGACTCACAATGCCAGCAAAATAAGTTGAATGGTTAGGTGGAAATACACTCTCGGAAAAAAGTTTGTGATATTGTGATTAATCCCATGTACAGCCACACATCTGTAGCTTTATTAGGACTGCAATGTGCAATTGAGAACAAACAAATATATAAAATGGAAAAATCAAAGTCTGATGCATAATATGGTACAAAGTTTATAACAAAATTCCATAACGTAAGTATAATATTTGAACATGTTAGTTGACATGCGTGGAAATAATTTTGTGATAATGAAATACATAGGAAAAAAGTTTGTGATATTGCCCAGAAATGCTGATCAAAGGTACAATCAGAATAATAAACTGATTTATGAAAACAAACATACTATTACGTAAGACTTGCACATGTTGTAATCTCAATTGAATTGCATATCACAGCCAGTAATCATGGCGCCAACTAAGGAACTGACTGAGGAGATCAAGCAACGAATTGTTTAATTGATTGAGTTAAAAATGAAGCAAGTTGATATAGCAAAAATCTGTGGTTGTTCTCAAAGCGCAGTTAGCACAGTCTGGAAAAAATATAAAGAACGTGGAACTGTCAAAACCAAACATCGAAGTGGTCATCCAAAGGCTACAACACCACGGCTAGACAGGCTCCATCTCAAATCATGAATACACAATGGCGGAAGTATGGTGTAACAGTTTGTGATCGTACACTTAGGAATCGGCTGCATGGTATGGGATACAGGTATAGGAGGGCTAAGCCAAAGCCAAAGCTAAAGCAAGGGTCAAGTGGGCCAAAGCACATGAAGGATGGGTCAGATGATGATTGGAAGAGAGTTTTATTTAGTGATGAATGCCGTGTCTGTATTGGATTTGGAGACAATTGTGGGAAATTTGTTAGGAGACGAGCATCTGAGAAAACCGATAAATCGTGCCTTACATTGAAGACCAAATATCCAGATAGCCTTATGCTCTGGGGATGTATGTCAGCAGCAGGACCTGGGAAAATGTGTGTTCTAAGAACTACCATGAATGCTAACGTGTATATGGAGGTAATAGAACATTTCCTGGTACCAACTATAGAGGAGCATTTCCCTCATGATGAGCAATGCATATTCCAAGATGACAACGCTTCTTGCCACAGGGCTAAAGCAGTGAAAGCATTATTGAAGGAGAAGAACATTAATGGAATGGAATGGCCTGC
>JAQFZQ010003266.1:0-11175 GCA_034696005.1 Glomeris marginata | reverse complement strand
TTCAGTGGGAGCTTGTAGCTCTCCCCAGAACCACAATACGAGCAGCCAATAGGAGGGCTGTGGAATCGGTCAATTGAGTGAGTAACTGGATGACCGAATGCCCTTATTGGAGCGTCAATTTAAGAAAACACTGATAAATTTTCACCGCAAGGTTGACTGTGGGAAACTTTTGGCACCATGTAAAGTTCGACACACAACACTGGTTAACCTTACTGCGTGACGCATTCAAAAGTAGAGTGTTCTAAGGGGGCAGGGGGAGGGGGGTGGAACAAGAGAGCACTTTGACATAGAGAGTGTTACTGCTATAAAAGCAAGCGTGCCCAAGTTTGTGTTCAACTTCCGGTGATTTATTCCCTTGGAGCGGAAGTTCACGTTACATCTTCAACTACTATAGATACAGGGGCTGTTTTACTCTTTTCGGTTTGGTGGGGCTTGGCCAGAATTCATCATCACCCTGTGTGGGTCCTTTTCTTCGTTTGCCTGCCTTACTTCTCTACTTCTCTTCCGCACTCCATTTCCGATAATTCCCAATGCCGCACAGGCCGGAACTTGGCTTCCTACTTCCGGTTCCCCATCACGGCCATTGTGAATGGCGAGCCAAACGTAGCGTGAAGCTTTGCTGCGTGGCGCCATAAAGTCGCTCCCAGAACCACTCCCTTCCCTCTCTCAAACTTCCTAGTCACTAGTCACACTGCATGACAGTCAGAGTGAGAGAGCAAAAGCATTTCACAAACTTGATTTCCTTTCATTCAGCAAAGTCATCTCGGTGAACATCACCGTACTCTTATCGCTGCGCAAAAATTCAGCGCTGCGGAGTTATAACAACTTCATCTTAGTCTGTAATACCAATTTCCCTGAGTTTTCCAGGTTTTCCAGAGTGCTTAGAAAGATTTTCCAGACTAGCATATATTTTATGCAGGTTAAACTAGATTTATGACTACGGCGCGTCCAAAAATTCTATAAAATGATCATTTTTTTGGAATAAAATGTACTTGTATGGTCACAATAATTTCGGCAATTTAATACAGTAGAAAAGGTTATTCAAATGATGTATTGCCAAATTTTTGTACCATTTGGAACATATTTATTTCAGTTATCAATAAAACAGCAAAAAATAAACAGGTGTCAAAAAAATCTTTAGAATTGATTAACATTGCCACATTTTACTCTTAATTACATTTACATGTGAGAGTTTGTTTCCCCCACAACTATGAAAACCTAGTTATGTGACTTTCACTTCATTATTATACCGGTATCTACCTATAGTCTTATATAAATTGAATTATTTGAATTAGACATGTGTGTGCGAAAAACGTGATGAGAATGTGTATAACTGTATTGTATATATAGGAAGAAATAGTTTTTTGCTCGCTAGGCCTAGTTACCAGAAGTGCTGCATAGCATCACTGGCGCCAAATGTAATAATAATACATGGAAGGATGACGTTGTGACCGGATATACCGTGCGTACAATACGATGACAGATAGAAAACGCTAAGCAAAGCGGAACGATGATGACGATGAATAGTAAAACAGGGAGCTGCACAACACTGAAAAGCAAACGGAGCAGAAATTCAGCAGCTACTATACTATAGCAACGAACGAGCAAGATGAGGGAAGAGGGATGCTGGAGGAGCAGGAGGAGGAGGAGGAGGAGGAGCTGGAGGAGGATGAGGAGGAAAAGAGGGAAAAATCTATGAACACGTACAGATCGGATACACGAACATTAAAAGCAGTATGATATCATATGCGATAGTGGCGCCAAACTAGAGCAGTGACTAATGACACGGACAGAAAGAGCAATATTTCCAAGTTAGCTGCTCCTCGCACCGATGGCAAAACGCCATGGCCACCACCTCAAACATTGCTCAGCGCCACGGTCACCATTCATCAAATCGAAAACCAGGAACAAAAGTCGGAGTAGAATAAAAACCAACCCACTCCTGATCCGATTACACAATGGGGGGTATAAGGGGGAGGGGGAGCAACACTAACTTTTCGCCCTTTCCATACATCTCCAATCGTTTCAGTGTGGCCAAGTGGAAAAACTGACAATTCACTTTACACGGGGATATGGGGCAACTTGTCATCCGGTAATCACATATAAATGTTATGTGTGAGCAAGTGGTGTATAGGGAAAATGAAAATGTGGTGAGATTCAAAATCGCACTGGAGAAAGTAAGCAATATATGTATGAGAACATTGTAATACAAAAATTAAAATTGATATATAATTGCTTAAAGGTGATCTGAAGAACTTTTTGGCCGACATATCCGACCAAATAGTAAAAAATTAAGCCTTAAATTAGCAGTATTGTTGTCCACTGTGAGCACATTTGGTGCATTATCTTCGCTCACAGTGATTTTTGAAGTTTAAATCGGAGAAACGGGAGGAGTACGAACATCGAAACCGTTAGTGAAAGCGTCGTAGTTTTGGCATGTACGTTTCGCCACCGGATATTCGATCGCTAAACGGTAAACGTCGAAATGACGAAATTACTTTGCTTAGATTTCTTATAAACATCTTTTAGATAACATGTGCTATGTATATCAGGGAAATGAACAATTCTACAAGATGAGAGATTCGGAGCAAACATCTACCCATTTTGGAGCAATTTGAAAGCAATCTGAAATGCATGGAAAACTTTTCTGAAGTTGTCACAACAGGTTTGAGCAAGAGAAGCCCAAAGGACTTGTATGCAAATAGTATATGCAAATGAGGGAGGCTGAGTGGGTTGAGAGTGAGCGAGCAAAAGTAAGTGGAGAAAAGTGCGTTCGTCACAGTGCGACTTGAGAGACATGATGTGATGGTGGTGCATGGTGGATGTTGAAGGGGTGCTCTTGCAGTTGGTGCATGGTGTCTCTCTCTCTACATGTGAACCGTCTATTCGTCTGGGGCGCTAATTCAATTTGCCGGGGTTAACAGCGAAACCCATTGGCAACGGCGCGACTCCTAATTCAATTTGGTGCCGCTTAACAAAATGCTCGAAACGCGATGCCAGTCTCGCGAGAATGCGCGAGAAAGCAACCTGACCATGTGAGTAATGCGTGCCATTAACCGTAACATGCACTATGTACAAGTATACGACCCAAAATTCATAAAAACCTATCCATTAGTTCAACACGACTCTCATCATCATCACCTTTATCATCATCAAGGTCCAAGTGCTGCGAGGTGTGCCTCAAATGCATTCAAACTGGTCCTTCATTTACAGTAATCCCCCTTGGAACAAATTTAATCATCATGGTGTTCCTTAAAGGTGAACTGACAAGGTTTTGCAACATAACCTGAAAAAACTAGCATTCGATTGCCAATCATTTAGACACTTTGTCTGAAAATTTGAAGCCATTTGAAGCATTACTGCCACAGATATTAACTATTTAGTTTCATATCTGTGCTGGAGTGTATGGAGTAGTATATTGTGAGATACATGCACTGGAGCGCCATTGATAAGCTCTGCCATTGTCTGAAACTGCAGATGCACTTGGCCTCATTGACTGAAAATTCAAATTTTGCCGAAACAGGACACTGTGACGCCAGCACGGTGACACAGTCCTTCCATGACGCCATCTTTAACTACTCATAACTTTTTGTAACAATTTTTTAAAAAATTTTGTTTGCGCCAATCGTTTTATTGGCACCAATTCTATAGAAATGCACACTTCACAGGGTATGTTACAAAACCTTGTCAGTTCACCTTTAAATGAGAACTATCACATAGTATGTAAACAACTGCTGCAGAGAAGCCGTATTTTGTTTAGGTTCATTCAAACTAGTATTTATAAAGTAAAATTCAAGGAAATGTCATTAACTACAAAAGAACAGTTTTAAATAGTCGCCGCGGCGTTTAATCGAAAAACAATAATAATATTATTTAAATATTCCTATACAAAATCGTTTCAAGATTAGATTTTCACTATAAGATTAAATGCAGTCATTGTTCTTATTGTAAGTGGTGTTGAATTTGGGTTTAGTGGAAAAGCAACTTGCATTAAATGTTTGCACAAAGCTTGTTGTTGGTTGGCTGCGATTGTGGCTCTTGTGATTGGATGAAATCTGCGGCTAGTAGTGGTGTTATAATAATTGCGAGCGACACAATGGTCGTAAATCGGTAAATCTCGGGAGATGGGTCCTTTGCATAATCACGTTACCAACAACACCCTCGCCAATTTACTACATACTTTGCCCCTTTATAAGGACACTGCTTGGCGCAAATTATTTATTACGTTGCCATAAATCGCTCAAATGGACATGCAGATTTCTAGTCACGTGACCACAGTCCACGCAATGCTTTTCTGCTATGCTCAAAACTTTTCTCGAGCAACACTATACACACATATTATTTATTACCAATGTTCATTGCCTAACTGAATAATAAAGCAGCTTATGTAAATTGAATGTTTTACTTAAGTGTTACCCTCAAAGAAGACAGTGGAAATATAAAACACTGAATTATTAAAAAAAAATATAAAATATATGAAAACTGGAGATGTGGTTTAACTCAAAAAATTGGTGACAGTATTATATTTGCATAGAATGCATGTTACAGTGATTTTTGGTCATAAAACCGGTTTTCTCCGTTAAATAACTGTTTTTTTCGAAAAACATCCGTGAACATAAAAGAACCGCAGCAAGTCAAAACGTATTTCTAGCTAGTTTTGGTTAAGTTTGGTTAATTATTTTTGCCTCAGTAACTTATAACGCACTTGTTACGGGAGTTACGACAATGAAACTAATATAATAAATGTAACATTCAGTAAAATGATCATACAGTGCAAACTGTTCATGGGGAATCTCAGTTTTCCACTATAGACAGGTTTAACTATTATAATAAACATTCCACTGTAATGTCTTTTATAATCCCAAGAAAATAATATGAATACTTTTCATTAGGCACGTGTCACCTTAAATTTTAAAGTATAAATTATTAAAATTTCCTTATATAATTAGTAGATAAATTTAATTTGATCCTACCTATGTGTGAACTACCGTTCATCTTGTTGACCCTGGCATCTGCATCTGCATCCGCATCAGCATCCACAGGCTCTGGGTAGATGACAGCTGTGTCACTCCTGCCCAGGTATTCGCGGATCTTCTCCTCTTCCTTCTCCATCCTCCTCTCCTCATCTTCATCATCATCTTCTTCATCTTCCACATCATCATCGTCCTCATCTTCCACGCTTTCCATGGCCGCATCGTCCGCAGAGATGGCCCTGACCTTTGACCTCTCTCGACGGCGTCTATGATGGAAACCGTTTGGCACTGAAGTGACAGGCTCTTCACGTTTCACGTTCACGTCCACGTCACGTATAGCATTCACTTTATCGTCTTCTAGTTGCAGTTCGCTGCTTTTGTTGACCTTGCTCCCTCTCACTTCTTCTCCTCCCACAGAGTCAACTTCAACAGTTTCTTCTTCTTCTGCTCCTCCTGCTCCTGCTCCTCCTCCTCCTCTTCTTCTTTCTTCATCTTCTTCATCTTTCACCGAGGAAGACTGGGGATTTTGTTGAGGGTTGAAGTCACCATTGGCGGTTGTGCCTTCAACTCTTACACTACCAAGTTCATCATCATCTTCAGCAGCAGCATCATCATCATCCTCATCTGCAACCGAAGTTGCTTTAGTTGGCACTTCCGTGGCCACCATGCCATCTTCGGGTCCCAGGTGGTCCAGGTCGACCTCTTCTGGCATGTTCTCAATCTCGACTGAACCCACAAGAAATAAGCACACAAAAAGAACAAAATCAATAAATTGGATACGGTCGATACTATTGGTGGGTGGACATTTTCATAATACATGACCAACCCCCTCCTCCTCCTCCAACTTCCCCAATCTGTGATTACCATTTACCCTGGGTTTTCCAGGTTTTCCAGATTGCTAGGCAAAATTTCCGAAGTATATTCTATGCAGGTTAAACTAGTTTTATTATTACAACAATTTTTCTAACAAATTTTAATTTGAGACATATTCAAATTTCATTTTCCATATATATTTATATATATTTTCCTTAATTTTCAATGTTTTGGCGCAATGTTATCAAATTATTTGAGTTTTCCGTAAGTTTTTAGCAAATTCTTAGAGTTTTCCTTAAGTTTTAGCAAATTCTTTGCGTTTTCCTCAAGTTTTTAGCGAATTCTACGCGCTTTCCTTAAGTTTTTAGCAAATTCTTTGAGTTTTAGCATATTCTTAGAGTTTTCCCTAAGTTTTTAATAAATATCATTCAGATGTTCATTATTAAACATAAGAATTATACTAAACTAAATTTAATTGTTAGTTAAATTGCGAAAAAGTTTCAGAAAATATATTCATATTAATGCAAAAATGGATACTAATGTACAAATGATACATTTTTTAACATGAATTAAAAGAAAATAATAATATGGTACTAAGTTATAATACTTCAATATATTATAATAACGGGAAACAAAAACAAATTTAAATTAATTACACATTCGTAACTTCATTCAACACTTCCTACCCATTTACTATGGAATAATAATATATCTTATGCACAATAACATGGCATTGAGAACTGTCCATCGACTTGTTTACTGCTATTTGTGAAAGAATTCAACGTGCACAACTTTTAGTAAAACCAGACCTATTTTTAAAAATAACTTGGTGACACTTGTGCTGCGTTTTTCACCTCGAGTATTTTTATTGTTGGCAAATGCTCACAATACGAGTAACTGTTTCTTTTTAAAGCAACATTTGACAATACGCTATGCAGGTTGCTTACTGTTTGTGTACAGCACTCAAAATTCAGTAAAGAATTCCCAAGAAGTTAATTATACTTTGTTCACATGCATTGCTGTTCATAATATTATTCATTGTGTATACTTTATCGATTTTTATTGGTTTTTAACAGGCATCATTTCCTTGAACTGTGTGGATCTCGAGCAAACAGCACCGAAATTTACATCAAACCGAAGCTATTTTTTGTTTAAATACCATCTGTTTTGTGTTGAATCAATGTCACGTGGCTTGTAATTTTAATTAAGATCACGAATCTCTGTCCGACCTTATGATAATCGAGTGAAATGTTGCAGAGTAATAGAGAAAGCTCGACAGCAAAGCCCAACCTAAAAGCTACCCCTTTGGCTTCTCCGCAAAACACGTTTTTCATCTAATTAATCAAAGTGCAGCTGGCAATACATTATTATATTTCTCAACTTGTTATCCTCATTCCTGTCTATTGTGTCAATGCACACTACTTTATTCATCTTTTACTTCAATTTGCACCATAAAAAATTTCTGCAAAGGTTAGAAAATAACCAAGAAAATTTGTATCTTATTCACACTTTTTGCTCACAATGAGCCTACAAAAGTCAATCATGCTGATCGATAATCGGATTGAATACAGCTGCAGTCATTCTTCATTTGAGCTGCACCAATCACATGGTATACCTTTTTGAGGCTAGAATTTTACCTATAGTTGCACGCCTGAGAAATATTGCAAAGCCTGGTATAATGCACCTTGTTGTGTACAGCATAGGGGGAAAATGGGATAAAAGCAGTAGGAGGAGGGGATAAAAGACATGTACCTCCAATCGTAATTTCGTCTAACTCGGACATTAGCGCCGTCTAGTGAAATGGGAGCAAATTGTCCTTGGTCGACATCAAACTGATTGATCGATGAAACAGCCCCTATGCATCACATGTGCTTTTTAAAAGGAACACCACTGAAAGAAAAGTATAGCAGTACATCTTCCTCCAGTTCACTGCGCTAGCTCTTATAGAGAAGAGAGTGGCTCTTGGGAATTCAACCAACTGTTACAAGTTTGTTACATTCAAACCATTCCTATTTTATAAATTAATTTACATGTTAAGAGTTACAGACCTTAACCATGCAGAAAGCAAATGTTACAACAAAATCTCTGTGGAAATTATAAAAAAAGTTACTAGAAGTTAAAGTTTTTAAGTTTGTCAGATAGCAGGTCCTTCTAACTTAATTATTATTATTTCTTAAAGAGGTTACATTTATACTGAATTAAATTACATAACACATGTTCACACTGCTAGATTCCAGAAAAACTTTTCTGCATTAATTAAATAAACAAACTTATGTATGTCAAACTAAACAACAACTAAGACTACCTTTTAACTTAATTACCCCGTCTAATTTTAAGTGGTGGGGTGTAATATTTTTTATACGAGGATTTTGTTGCAACATTTAATTTTTTTCATGGTCAATCTTTAAATTTTTGTGTTGTGATTTTATATCAATTTAAATTACAACTGCATTATATTTGGAATAGCAATTAATAACTAACAATTCTAACTAATATTAAAAAAACTTAATTATTCCAATAGGTGTTCATATATTTATATTGGTTACAGTTAGTTATACATATAATAACAATATTTTAGCTGAATATAACCATCCCATAAATAAAACAATGCACATACCTAATTTAATTTTCTCAATTATTTTTCGAAATTCAAATCAAATGTGAAATTACCATAAAATATACACTTTAATTAATAAATTAATTGCAACGTTTACAAAAAAATCATCACACTTTGCTTAATGCTTTTATGGGTCCCTGCATATACTAATAATATGTCTGAGTTAGGTACATATTTTGTCATTGGATTTCGCATAACGAAATATGCAAAGTTAAAGATGATTCAGTTACTGGGAAGATATCAGTTACAGTTTGCCCCAGCATTTAGAGCATGTTTGCACCATTGGTTTATACAGGGGCTTGTGAAGGTCTAAAAGTATGTACAGCAAACACAGAAAAGGAAGCAATGTTTCAAGAGGCAGATTGTTCAAACAATTTTTTTCTCATCCCTTTCATGTTTTGCATTCAACCTCAATATTTACATCCCTGCACTTTCATTAATATGTACCACATAACAAATCACTTTGCTGCTAAAATCAATTGGTTGTTAAAATGTTTGTTTAAAAACATACAATTATGCACAAAAATTAAACTGTATTTAATCCTCAATTCTGCTGTTTAATATGTATAATGAAGCTAGTAGTATACAATTAAAAGAACAAAGCCACAAAACTGATTCTTAATTAATAGCATCATCCTTATCATTTGAAGATATCCCAGGAGAAAAATGAAGTGGGTATTGACTTTAAATAACATGTCTTCCATGTTGGTTGTCACAATCATTTTGCCCACAAGTCACATGTACTGAATATCTCCAAAACAGTAGAGGAAAAAAATTGAGCAAAGCCGAAAGAGATAGACTAAGAGAGAAAGCCAACAACATGGTGCAACTTGGCAATCAAGTAAATAAAGAAAGGCTAAAACGGGTAGAAAAAAATCTAACCCCTTAATCTGTATTTTATAGGTGGTACTAGAACGCAGAAGGCAATCTGCGCACCAAGGCAAAATGAGAGAGTGATCCGTCATTCATCGATTTTCGACCCATTTTTAATTTTCACCAAATGTTTTAATTACAACGTGATTTAGGTGCAGGAAGGGTTCAAAATAAAAATATTATATATAGTATATACTACCAGTAGAGAAAGCGAAAGAGAAGAGTTCATACTGTATATATATATATACAGTATGCAATGGGGCAAATGGCATTTTTTGAGCTTTCTGCTGATCAAATTAGAGGGCTCAATGTATGGCACTAAATGGGCTTGATGAATCACCCACATCACGTGGTGCCTAAACACAACCTTCCACCCCTGACCCTATTCCAAACTCCCCCATATGAGGAACAAGCGAAGAAAGGCTTTTTAATCGTCCTATTCATCATGCATTCAATTATATTTGCCTACAACTCCTTAATTCAATTGCTCTAAATTCTATTCACACAACAAAGTGACAATAAATATGCTCCAGCAATAAAATTAACCTTTACACAAGTATATCTTTATGACATTCACTATGGGATACATCACTAATAATCAACTGAAAAGTTAGTCGATAAATTTTCCCTATATTCCAATAAACTATTTCTTACATTTCATATTTTCATATTTTATGTAGGTACCAGTAATAATCATATTTCACAAAACCCTGTATAATTATGTTATTTTACTTAAAATAAACTCAGTACAGGTTTGCTTATACTGCTGAACTGTTTTAAAAGTTATATTGTAAATAAAATAAACTTTGGTAATACTTATATAGTAAAAACACGGTCAAAGTTGCACTTGGGAGGGGGGAGATTAAAGGGGGAAGACGACAACATTGACCAATTACGAGTAGGTATGTTGTGGCTGGGTATCCTACTTCACTGCTAGCCACGCCCAAACTCATCAAAACTTCTCTCTCATTGGCCAAAGTGCTTCTCTTCTCTCTGTCACCTCCCACATCCAGTGCAACTTTGACCGCGGTTTCAGTATAGTAATACTATTTCTCACTTATTAATTTATGGAAAAATTATACTATTATACTAATATTACTAACACATATCCTGTAAGTTTTCCAGGTCACTACTTATTAAATTCTCCAGTAGATGATTAACTGTTGCCAGAAATGACAAGTTTACACATTTCCATGTAAAAAGAGTGCAGTAAAAACGGTGATTGGGTGTAAAACACGAGGACAAATGTGCAGTTCTTTATCCCCTCACATGATACATGTGTGCAGTTGTGCGAGAAAAATCTCGCGTTAAATTGGGCGGTTTTAACTTGATTTACTCCAGAATCCCACCAGAATTTGGTTACTGCTCTCTCTAGATGTCTTTCAGTCTGCAGATAGAAGCAAAAAGTGGAAGAGCGAAACGACTCACTGGCGCCAAAGACATCCAATACCGAAAAAATCAAAACCAATATAGCGTTTTTTTTCTTCTTGTTGTTATATATCCTCTATATTCCACATATTAGAGGTAAGTTTCGCTAAAAGCCATAGGCCTACTTTCCTTTCTGTGCGATTGAAACGAGAAACCAATCACTCATAAAATACAAGGTTATCCAGTAACAAAGGCTCCCAGTTTGACTCTGCTTTTTATATATAGTATACTAAGCTATAGAAAAGTACATAAGACATCTTTCTTCAAGACTCTCCTACACTAGAAGTTATTGGAAAAAAACTGAAATATACTGGATAATGGATTAATTGCCATTCAACAATTTAGAAAATATGGTTTTTGAAGTTTAAAAGGACACTGCACGGGGAAAAAAATTTTTTTTAGAACATTTTAGGCAGGAAAAGAATCATTTGTGCCATTTCAGAATATTTATAAACCCTACCGTATCCGAGA
>JAQFZQ010003265.1:0-11178 GCA_034696005.1 Glomeris marginata | reverse complement strand
CCGACCCCTAAAATGAGTCGACTCTTCTGTGTGTGAGTCATTTTCCGCACAATCTTTCATGGCGCTTACAGTAGTTGTTGATATAATAATTCCTTGCTTGCTTTCCAGCATCACCACCCAAAATGAGCACTCCAAATTAACCCTTCCCAAGTCCTTTCTAGCGCTTGAGCAAACTCTAGATGATAACTATAATTATTATCCCAACAATTATCACGCGGCATCCCTTAGTTACATACTTATACACTATCCATTCGTGATTACACGAAGCAAATGCAATTATCAATAATTCGATATTAGTAAATATATCCGTTTCAAAATAATAATAAGACTTGTGGTTGCAACACAATAATTACTTTTAAGAAATTGCATTACGAATTTATTCCATAAGTCGGTAAGCTACGAAGATCACCAAACGAACGACCGTCACTTTAAAATCCTCCTTGGCTTAAGTTAGATGCAAGTATGTAGCAATGGATACGTCCAGCAACACTAATCCCTTCCCAGACAGCGAAGCATATCCTCTCAACGCTTCAAATATTTCAAAATATCTCTCTTGCAATATATGTATGGCTGTTTACTTTCTGCATGTGCAGTTTTATGGGCGGATCTCGTTATGGTTCGTCTTCCTTCTGCTTTTCAAATATAAGATGCTGTTAAATCAGATCATCGCTACTAAAGTCTTCGTTCAAAAACAAAAATGTGTGCCACGTACACCACCATGTCTGCATGATGTTATATAGTAGTACTAAGAAACAGCAATTTTAACCCACATTTTTCGACGCAAAACTTGATGCATACAAAAAGCTGTTTTTGGCATAAACATATGGTAGCGGTTCAACATTCTATGAGATATCAATAACAGAAAATGCCTGTGTAATAAATATAAGCTGGACTCAATCAATTTGAAATATTTTTTCCATTCCATTAATCCAAATGACGCGCAGCATCAAAATACGATTGAACTGCATGTGTTTTGACTGTTCTGAGAAAGAAATTCACTGCAAACATGAAAATCGTTCCATCAAGAGCATGATTTGCTTATAACCTATTTTCCGTCATAATATTGGTTAATTGCATCGTTTTGCGATCAGGTGGAAAATGAATATCAGTTTATCTTAGATCTTCTGTTTGTTTTTACTATTTGGTCGTTTCAATAGCCATTTTTAAATTAATTGCACATAAAATGATGGCACATTTCTGGATTCTGGAATGGACTAGTCTGTAAAAGAAGCAAGGAAAAGAAGTCCCTCCGCTATTTTGAAATCCGTATCTCATAGAAAAAGCCTGTATTGACGTCAGTATAAATTCGATCGGTATCCAACGGACTGATTTCTCAAAAGTCCAGTAATCTAGTGGATTGAGCACTCCAATCAAATTGTCATGCGGAATGTTTTCCTGATCCGTGATAACCTTCAGGTCACTGCATTATCCTTAATTGGAGCCATCCTCATATCATCTAAAATGTTATCTTTCAGAGGACTCATCAATTACTATACATTATACGTACATCATTTTGTTGGGAAATTAAAGAGGAAATCAGAGTAAAGAAACCTGTGTTTTAGCCAGCATATACCTGAAAAGATATGCTATAGTTTGTAGTGCTCGCAGTGCAGTGCTGTACTACTTCTTACCCTAGATACAAAAACCTTGTACCTGCATATGAAACAGTTGAATTTCATATACAAAGTTCCATATGTATACTGCACCATAAGCCTGAATGGTGCAGTATACATATGGAACTTTGTATAGTCTTCAGCCTCATAATAATATAGTATGCAACCAGCACAGACATTTTTGCAAATAGGTATAGATACTAATGAAAATTTCCATAAGTTATTGTGATCATTTGATATTATCAGGATGAGGTAGTAGTGTATAGTGCACTGTTTAATATGCAACCTTACAAAAATGCATTTTAAAACTTGTATCAAAATAAACATCTTTCAAAAAAATTGTTAACATTTAAAGTTCGACTAAAATAAGTTCGCAGAAAATTCTAATTTAAAAACCGCTTTTGTGAACGACCAAAATTGACTTGACTGTTCGCAAAATGCAATGAAAGCCATAATTGAAAATGTTCATCCGAGTAAACTTGTATACGAAACGAAATGGAAAGCGGGATTGTAATGCGCTTCACGGAACAGCAAGGCGAAGGTAGATCTGCATTCAGTTTCATATATTGAAGACCATTTACCAAATATACCGTTGTCATGAATGCAGACGTCGTAACAACGTTCAAAACATATGCAAGCATGTCTTTGCATGCAATCAGTTGGCGACCATGCTAGGAGGATCCACTTTTCTCGATACGAGTCGCAATCATACAAATGCAGATGATCATTTAACTTCAAATTTCAGCACTTTGACCTTTACTGGAGCGTGCTGTGTTTACGGAGTGTCAGGCTTGAAATTTGCATAGCCAATCAACCGAACTAAATTTATGCCACCACTCGCTGCGCATGTCAAACACTACATGTAAGGAATACACACTCAGACGACCAATAATGCAAGCATGGCGACTGACAAAAGCTTGCTAATTTCTCACGCTTAGTGATGATGGATCGACAGCTCCATTCCTTGCATAGTAATAAATCTAGTCAATGACCTTGATGTTAATATGCTTAAATTACCTACACTGGCACAGGCACAGCAAAATCGAAATCGAAAACACCACCTCTTTTTTTAGAACCATATATACACACATACAGAATAAAGACACTACTGCTTTTAATCTAGACGATTCAGTAAAACTTTACAGCAGTCAAAGACAGTCATTGACTATAAGATTTATTTAGTAGGAACAACTTGCAACAGCTAATTGTAATTAACATGCTTCTTATAAAAAGAGTTTTTTGGGTACTAAGTTTTATTTATAAATTATGTAAATGTTTTTTTTTTAATCATACGAGATTTTGAAAATATATTTATTGGTCAAGCTGAAAAGATTTTGTATTAAAAGAAATTAATATTTTTTATAACAAAGTAAAACTCCATTCACTGGAGCGTCACTGACTCGAAATCAACAGAATTTCACGTGGGCTGTGCAGTGAAAACAACCCGTAAAGCTCCCCCCGGCTTCGATTATTGCAAGTGAAATACTCGGCAATCTGACCTAATAACCGAACTAAAAATGTTGATACATTAAAGGTGAACTGGAGCGCCATTGACAAGATCTGCCATTGGCTGAAACTGCACCTCTCGCTTGGCCTCATTGGCTGAAAATTCAAATTTTGCCAAAACAGGACATTGTGACCCCAGCGCGGTGACCCCTTCCTTCCATGACGCCAGGGCGTGCGTCGATCGTTTTATTGGCAACATTTCTATAGAATTACACACTTGCCAGGGTATGTTGTTACAAAACTTGTCAGTTCACCTTTAAAATGCACCACGAGAATGATCTATTTGCCAAATACGAGTAGAAGCAAATATTAAATTTTAGACTAAAATACCATAATGAAGCTAGCACCAATTTTCATAAATGGAATAGATTATATCTGATGAAAAAATATAGGAACTTCTATTAAAATGGTGATAAGATTTAATTAAGAAACGCGCGACTCTGCATGTAATGAATGTGGTTTTAAAATGTAATCATACTTAAAATATATCACGACAATACGAGACTTAATTTGGTAAAAATTTATGCGTAATCAAAATATCCTTTGTTAATGCAACAGTGAGTGATAATAACTTTCTATAGATATTCTATATAATTCCCTGAGGGATTTCTTTACATTTTGGTAATCCCCGGAGAAAAACGATACTTTATGCGATTCTTGCGAACAGCAAACGAAAGCTTGTGGCAGGGATTTGTCCGGATTATGTCTTTGAAGAAAGCGCAACATCGCAAATCTCAAATGGGAAGAAATACTCTGCGCTTGCACACAGACCTCTCTTTCCCACATTTGGATCCTTTAAAATTACTCTTTATTGTCTGCGCGATTCATGCCGAAAATTGAGCCTTTCATATTACAAAGTAGTTGAATCTCCATATAAATGTACCAAATGCAGTCGACTACAGCACAGCGGTCTACTGCATAAACCCAACTTCTTTGTGTAATTTTGTTCACATGAAAATCCTCCCACTATACTCCAACAACCAGCAAGATAATTTAATGCTAAACATTTACGTTATTATGGAATACTTTTTTTTAGAAGTCAAAATGAAAGCGGAAATCGGATACAAAACATACTCTACAATTGCATGCTGGCATTTCCTCAATCACAATATTTTTATGGTAAACTGAAAAGTATAGGTAGTAATTCTACTTTCATTATACTACCTATAAACTGGAAATAAAATTAAGAAAACCCTATATGTATAAGAAACTGTGACAATGGCTTCATCATGCACCACCAATATGTTCCTATAACAAAAGGCTGTTCCTTTCAAAGTATAATTTATATTTTCTATTATTAATTTGTTCCGCAGATTCAAACATTCCTATTTATTATCCAGCACGTTCTAATCACAGTTTGCGATTTCCCCCAATCAGAAACAGATTTAGGCATCCAGAAAAGGGGAGGAGAGGAAAAAAGCTGCACCAAGGTAACAGACGCTACCCAGGCGCAATGCCTATATAGGACCATTGTTTCCGGCGAATAGCATCTACTTAGAAGCGTCCATGCGTGAGCAAAAGAGCAGCCCTGGCCCTTGCTGAAACATTGAGAATGACCAGTAATTTGCAATGATCGCTAGAACGTGATATATTGACATGATTATTTGGAATGAGTATACCCAGACGCCATTGTTTGTGTCAGTGTTAGGACAGGATTAATAACAATAATTGAGGAACTTGATCCCAGAAGGAATAGAATTTATCCCAATAGGGTAGTGAACTATCTTGCAGAATTAAATGAAAAATGTTTTACTTTGCGAGCAAATATGTTTCTAATCTAAAATGTGATCCGTACTCGGATGGCCCAATAACATCAAATAATTCTGTGGTCACAAAAATATTTATCTCAAAAATGGGCATTTATGGGACATTTTGGAATTGAGCTTTTCAATTATACAAAAGCTTTATTTCCTACATAAATCATTGATTACGAGACAGAATCTAGACTGCTATATAGAGCACACTGCTATAAAATCACGTATTCACTCACAGTGTAGTACCTACATTTCAAATACATAGGTACTTTTAAGCGTTATTATGGTTTGAGATTCAGAACAGCAGGTAAATCTTTAGGAATAACAGAGTTATTTCCCATTGTTTTTGCAAACACCCATTAATGTATACTGTATGCACGTTTCAGTTAGTATGTCGATATTTCAACGCAAATTATAAATTTTAATGCACAAGATATTAGATATATTTTATCTTTTACTCTAATAATTAAACTAAATGTAATTAAAATTTCTTCAAACAATATCTATGACTAGCTATTGCCAGCAGATTTCAGGCTAGTCAGCAAGATTCGTCTCGGGATAAGGTTGCACTCCTATAAATCAACAAATCCTCACCGGGATTCACTGCTACAAATGGCATCACGTTTAAATAAATAACCAATTGGATCGAATAAATAAACCCTTAGTTCCAACATATAACTTCACAGAGGGAAATAGTGTGTCGCTGATGCCTGCTTCTAAATAACATCTCAATCTCTCCGTAAATATTGATATACCTTTTCCCAGATCATTACCATTATTATTTATCACAATTTACATTCGCATTACGCAATGACAATTAAGAAATTGTTAATTAAATTGTAAAAGAAATAAATATTTGTATTTACCTTCTGCCAAATTGTGTCCAACGGAGCAAACCATCACCGCCAAAAGCACTAAAAGTGGCAAAACACGGCACGAAAGTCCCTTCATCTCGGTGTTGTTTTGATGGAGAGGAAGAAGCACTCTGCGAGATCTTGAAATCGAGCTTGGCTGACTGAGGCTCCAAAGCCAGCGCTGTCTGCGCTGACACGGAGCAAACACTAACCCTACGGGCTCCATACGCAGCATAATATTGTGGTATTGGCACCGGTCAGTAGAGTTTCAGGGCACAACGGTCTGTTGGTCATCATCTGTCGAAAAGTGAGCCAAGACAGCAACAGCAGCAAGAAGAAACCAGCCGATAGAGTGAGAGTGAAGTGAGAGTTTGCCTATTTGTGAAGCAGTGAAGCCGACTCTATATATGATCGGAGCTGGATGATGCCGCCGCGACAACGACAAAGGCGACACTGTCGTCGCCCAGAGAGGCACTGCTCACGTCACGTGATCAGTATGCCAGTTCAGTTGGGATGATGGGTCGGTGGTGGAAAACGCCGTTTGGAACGGGATGAGCGTTGGTTGTCTGGTGGCAGCAGCGGTGGTGGTAGCGGCGCGTTTGCTGCGTGATGCTCTTCCTTCTCTGGCTAGCTGGCTCTGTGATGTTGCCAAATATTGATTCCTCTCACCGCCTTCATGGTGCCCTGGAAACATGGACGAGGTGGGATGGCAGCCAGTGCATGCACACAGAACAACTTCTACAACGCCGCCATCGACCAATGCTGAAGTTCTGGAAAAGACAAAAACGCACATGAAATGCATATCAAATAAATATATTTTATAGTACTTTTTGCAAGTTTATGGCTAGCTTGTTTTATACAATGAACTGCAGAAAATGCATATTTCAGATGGTGACATCACTATAGTGGAGTATTTTATATAAAACAATATCTGCCTCGGTTTCAAAATATGTAATCGAAGAGATGCATTTTTCCCATTGTGTTTCATACTCGGTTTTCTATTGGATTGGTTTTTGAAAATCCGTCTTCTTTGATAAATCACAATAATCAAAGTTAAGGGATCCTCCATAAATGAGGTTTCACAACCATCCATACTATATAGTACATCATTAGAGCTAGATTACTTATTTATCCGTATAGCACAGGGAGAGCTTAGAAATCATTAAATCTACTCACCCACATAAAAATAGAGAATATGATCATATACGATTTTTAAGGACAAATTATATCTTATTTTATATAAAACGAGAAAATTCCAATAAGAGAAATGCACAAACATCTTATATGATTGTAATAAAAAAATACAAGTATACAACCTG
Source organism: Glomeris marginata (assembly GCA_034696005.1). Taxonomy (NCBI): domain Eukaryota; kingdom Metazoa; phylum Arthropoda; class Diplopoda; order Glomerida; family Glomeridae; genus Glomeris; species Glomeris marginata. The sequence continues at coordinate 4,132 of JAQFZQ010003265.1, read as the reverse complement.
CATAGATTTGATAAACTATAGAAACCATATTAATATTCAAGCTGTAGACAAAGCTGAATATGACTATGAATTAACCTCGAGACTTCCACCTTCAAAGAGAGCTTACAGTAACTTCAAAGCTTAGGGGATTTAGACGTATTTATTGCAGCAGGTATAAATAGTTTACAATGAACACCTTGATTAATTAATTTAATTGTGTGGCTGCTAGTCTATGATTAATGATATCACGTGGTACCTATGGATTTATATATACAGGAGGAACTGGTTCAATAAATTCGTAAGGTATTTCATAAATGTAGTGTTACGTCACACGGAATTGTGTAATCTATATGAACATGCGATAAATTATCTGTAAAATTGTGCATAATACAAAATTGTGTTTGCTATAAAGCCTATTAAAGTTTACAGAAAATAAAACATTTTTATGCTGGCAGTTTTCTCTTGTTTTAGAACATGTTTGTGAAGTTCCATATTTTATTATTTAACCTTGTATGTATAATAATATTTACAGTTGATCTGCAATTTACAAATTACTTGCTAAAAATTGTCTTTTATCCACAAATGTATTCGAGAACTAACGTCTTCAAACATGCCTCATTAATTTTGTATTCGGCTCAAATTGTCTCCTGAAATTCAATTAAACAATTCGATTGAGAAATTCCGTGAGTTTAACGATAAGCAGTTAGGTTGCTCAAAATTGAGTTTGCCCTATGCTATACGTTTACGTCAGTAATTTCCAGCACATACCCAATATATTGATACACAGGAACAAAAGTCGCCAATGCAATATAAGCGCACATGTAAATTGACCATGTATAGGTATCAGTTGATGTTAATTTTAAAATCATGTTAAAAATCATTAAGGGACATCTTTTTGAATATCATCGAACCCATTTTCGTTCTATACGATTCAAAAAGTTGTTCATCTGTTTTCCTCAGGCCGTCAATAATATGATATCGTGTCCTTCATATATTGATTGTTTGCACACCATTTTCCGAGATTCTTTTGGAAAACGCGTCAGTTGCGCCAATCAATTTGCTAATGAATGTGTCTATATTGAAAGAAATTGCAATCACTATCTTAGTGCTTTTGATTATTTGTTTGCAACGTAGTGGTTGACGAGATATCTTCAACCGGTTCAATAGCTGCTGAAATTGCTTTCCCTATTCGCCAACATGAAAAATGTATTCAGGATTACTAATTAAATTAAAGCAAAAAAGTGGTAACTGAATACGACTTTCTTCTCTTGCAATTTTCTCCAAAATCTTAAGTGCTACACAAGCGACCCAGTAACGCTATCGCTATGGCTTCCCTGCAATGCAGTTCACAAAAGTTTAATCTAAAGTATTCTATTACATGCAAATGGGGCTTTGTGCAAATTCGCACAAAGGACTACTCCAGTTGACCCAATTAATTAAAATGATTTTTTTCTCAAACAGAGAAAGGAAAATTGGGATTCACCAATTTACCACTTCATTAAACAGTAAACACAGAAAATGTCACGTTTCAGTTCAATAATTGCGTCGTCTGAATGCGGTTCATTTATTCCATGGGTAAACTTTACTACAGCTCTGTGTGTGTGTACATTATGCTTCCTGAAACTATAAGGTGCACTAGATAAAACTCCCATACAAGCAATTCCACCTAATTACGACTATAATATGTGTACTCTCTGCCCATATTATGAGATTATAGTTACAGTGCGCATGTTCCAACGAAAATTACACAATGCACAACAAGAATTTACAACTGAAATGTACACAACAAGATTCATAAATGCTGTTTGCAAAGCGTTTTTGTTGGCGAGGCATATGCCTAGTAATTATTGTGCGCAAAGCCTACATAGATTCATGAAGAGCACGCAAAATTAAAATCACACATTCCTCTCGAAGTTGCATCAAGCTGAAGATAACAAAAGCGAAAGGAATTCATGTGAAATTTACTGAACGTCATCTTAGCTGGATATCATAACGAACGGTGGTTTTTATTGCCAGAGGCACCCGGTAGCTGAATTATTTGCAACCGCAACGACATGCTCGTTCACGTGTAACCCCCACAAAATCTAATTTATACCATTTATAATTCGCCGCCAGATATTAAACGCCGTTTAAATTAGATTCGGCATTATTATCAGAGAGAAGCTCGCTCACATGTGTCACCCTCTTTCCAGATACAGCATTTGCAATTCAGCCTAACTATCTAAATGCAAATGTAACGCATATTTCAACATGCATACATATGAGCAAATACATGACAATTGAAAACACTATGCCCACATCAATCTCGGATTTTAGGTCAAAAGAAATTGAGACGGAATATAGCGAGCTTCTAAAACCTACCATGGAAAATAATACAGCTTGGGTAAAATCCCATCTTCGCATCAAAATACAATATAGTATCTTACTCTAATTTTTAACAGTGCACACATATGTTTGGATTAATTTCTTTCGTAAAGTCTAGCTGAAGTATATCTAATCGAACTGGATAACCGATATTCGCAGTTTTACATAAATATTTATTGGATACATAACAGTTTCTACGTCACCAGACTGATCCATGACTATTATTTCTGGTCTTATTACATATACCAATCAAGAGAGCAGGAGTCATTTGGGCCTGGCCCCATTATCATGGCCAGAAGAGCACTAAGGTATCAGAGCACGATCATTACAAATCCTGTGATTGGGAAATTGCCTAACCTAACTGAAATCCAATGTGACAGTGAAAGGATTTCCTCCCTAAATTTACAACTGCACGTATTTTTCGGACGCCATAAATTACACATATTGTGTACGTTCTTACAAAGATCTAGCTCAAATTAAAGCAGTTTGCTCCATAAAACAAGTTTTTTGGTACGGAACATCGGAAATCCATCACTGTATATTGAACCAACTGTAGTTTGCAATAGAATAACGCAGATATTAGTGTTACAGCTGATAAATACACCGATTCTAGTGAACAGCCCTAAAGTTTTCATTGCATTTGTTTTGACGAGATGATTAGAAAAATTGGCAAAAAATTATTCCGAAGTTAACAAAAGTTACAAGCACTTGGGATTCTCAATACAGGCATGAACACATTCTGCAAGGTTTGGAATCTCGTTGCACTTATCGCTTTATAAACCCTCGTAAAAACATGGGAACTAAACAAATGCTGCATTTTCGAGAACGAGCGTTTTTACAGCATTGCTTGGGAAAAATTATGTTTACCATATGCAGGAATATCGCATTACAGTTAATCCTTTCGGAGGAGTTACTTTCGTTGGAATGTTGTCGCAGCTACAAGATGCAATGCAGAATTGATCTATACCTATATAGATGATGATCTATCGAAGCATTTTCACAGCTTCGGATCAGTGCGAAAAGTGCACTGTAAAATGGGTTTATTTGCTGGAAAAGCAGAAACGGACAGCGGGCAAAAATATAAGCAAGCGGCTGCTGTCAGCATAAAAGCGTGAATCGAGTCATCTTGTACGAGTTATGGCTTCATCGGCCCTAATCTCCACGCTGCAACCGTATAGTAGAAACCCATCGTATTTGGTCATAAAGGACAGCATATAGTACACCAGAGGACTGTTCCAATCAAGCTGCAAAAGCAGGGGGAAAAAGCGAAATCCAACTTGGAGCTCAATCTATTTTGAATACAATAGTATGACATAAAAGCAAATTTAATTAGTCGCTCTAAAATGGCGAGCATAAACAGAGTACATACACGTATTTGTGAAATGCAATTTTTAAAATTAAAGCAGACCTTCTTATATTGTATACATACACAGATGATCTGATACGCAACAAAATTGTCCAGTTCAGCTGTTTACATTCCTTCAACATATGAAAATTCGGTTTGAAATCGCATGTTGTAGACTTAGCTTTTTTAAAAAATGAAATCGACAACGTTCCCCAGTGGAATGAACACAAAAATCGAAGTTCATCTACTGTGCACGAAGATTGCATGCAGCATGTATACACAGCATTAACAATGAAAGAGGTTTTGTTATTTTAGCGATAAATTTGCGATTGATGAACTGCTGTTCAAGCTTCTGTCAAAAACGGTATACAGTATACGAGGGCTGTCCAAAAAGTATCCGACTTTATTTTTATTCTCAGTTCGCAATTACAATTTAATCATGAA
>JAQFZQ010003264.1:0-11179 GCA_034696005.1 Glomeris marginata | reverse complement strand
CATGTTAAACGTCTGGTTATTTAACATTTGGCAATAAAACAATTTTCTATTTTTAAATAAAAAACGGCCACTACTTTACGGATAGCCCACGTATAAGGGAGACATAAGGGTGGTTTATTTAAATCCAATTATTAAGGATCCAATGTTGCAAAAATCTCTTTATAGATGGTGCATGGTGATGGCCCACCACAGACACTAGAGGGCTCTGTGGAATAGGGAATGTGAATCTGTTAGCAATAACGCTTGGAATGCAATATGTAAGAACTTGTGGAATGTCGTAAAGCAGGGCAAGTAGGAGCTAGGATACTGTTCAGTATACCACCAGGATATGGGCGGGGTTTATTTTTGTCATGATCACTGGAATCAGAAAATAGGTTTTGTACATATTGCTATAGAACCAATCTGTCACATCTTGTCACTGTTACAGAAAGGGTATGGCCATAGCAATCAGCACGAGAGTTGACACTCCATGCGTTCTGATTATGACGTATGCTACTCTGCAAACAGGGTGCCATCGGGTTATACAATACAAAACAATATGTTAGGCAACAACAGGCTCTTGGCCCAACTAGGTTGGGCACGCAGCCCCCAGCGCCCCTAGTGGCCTCGCAGCCCCCAGCGCCCCTAGTGGCCTCGCGTGGCACTATTGCTGCGCTCATTATGATTGGCAGGTTTGGGAATATGAAACCGCGGCCAATAAGGAGCAGGTAAAAGAATGAGCCTAGTGCATTGTTCCACGTGAGGCCACTAGGGGCGCTGGGGGTCCGTGTCCATGCCTTAGCATTCTACGGCCTTGCCCAGTCAAAGCCAGTCCACAAATCACAGGTGGCACCCTGTTTAGAGAGTAGCATACGTCATAATCTGAACGCATGGAGTGTCAACTCTCGTGCCGATTGCTATATAGGTCTCAGTATTCCTGATTGGCTGTTGGATTTATCACGTGGCTGGCTATATGGACCCCAAATTTACGCTAACCTATCAGCAGCGTGAATTTGTTTGGCTAGATTACTTGATACCGGACAATTCTTTATTCAGATTTTGATGCCACCTTGATGCTGTTTCTTCGTTGATTTGCTGGTCAGTTTTATGGAGGGTGTGGCTAGTCCTTTGGTTGGCTGTTTGATGTATCACGTTGTTAGACGCCATCTTGATTGGTGCCTCGTTCTAAACAATGAGCTTAGTAATGGCGATGCTAGAGTAGCGCCCCCTGTGGATTCCTCCGTGAAACTTGTTCAGAAACTTGTGTATATATGAAGAACTATTGGTATTTAGTTTTGTTGTATATGTCAGTAAGGTTTTTGGTGTAACACGTAGTTCGGATTTTGCTTGGTTAAGGGATATTTGAGGCTAATATCATTAGTGGCACGTGGCCAGATTTCATATTGCTGTAGCAGGCAGTTATGGAAGAAAAACCAAAAGGTTCCAGGATTTATTGCCAAGTTATATGAAATTTTCTGTTTTTCCACACTATTATGCATAATCCCAGATTAAATCTCGGTTGCAAAGCATAAACAGTCCCACAATGACACTAACAATCTGGATTCTTAAATTATTTCAAATTGTACTTTATCATCCATTGCCTTTTATTGTCATATATAATATAATGCAATTTTATCAAGTCTTAAATAGAAAAAGTTTTATGTAAAGTTTAGAGACAACTAATATTGTACTATATAATTGTGATAGGGACTTATAAGAGAATTAAACTAACCTCGTGCAGAATTGAAAATTTGAAGTTTGAAAATGGCATTTGTTGTGGACTTTTTTCAACCGAATTTGCATAGAGGTTGCAGGGGAAAATTATTGATTAACGATTGGTGTATTTCTTTTTCCATGGTGTGCATATGAAATTTGTACTTTACTTGACTTCACAGCCAGTGTAAGCGAAATTATTATCGATTAACAAGTGCGGTTTTTCTGTTCAAACTCACATTTTTGTGTTGTAATCGTGAGTTTCATTAATAATTGCTGTAATTACCGTTTGCAATTATGAACGTATGTTTCAGCAAATAAATTTCCTGAATAGTAAGCTATATAATATTTTTTTATCTACATTTAATTGGTCCATATTGAAAAGCAGCATATTAAAATTATCAGATGCCAATTAAAGTTTACATTTGAATTAAGATTGTATTTAAACACGTTTTTTATCATATTTATATTTGACTGTACCATACTTATTTAACTACGCACATGGTGTCAATAGATGGCGCTGATCACAACATTTTTAACCTTACAGCACTCCTTATTTTATTATTTTCTACTGAACTATGCAAAATGTCATATTATAGGATTTTGCAAAGATAAGCAGCTATATAATACAAATTGATTCCTTGACCTTTTTTTGTAATTAAGTTGCTTGTTTTGGAATTAAAAAATATTATTCGATCATTTTGCACACATACTTTACTATATGTCATATATCGTTAAAGGAGAACTGACACTGCTATAGGTCACTTCACCGATTTTTGTGTGAGTCGGCCATTTCGTTAAACACATAATTGGGAACATGGCTGAAATTTTTCAGATTTTTTCAGCAATTTGTTCAAATGTTATAAGAGTAAAATTTCCGAACAGCTGTCCGCAAGAGATGCAAGTCTGTCATTGGCTGAATCAGCTACGAGGCTTTCTGCTGATCGTTAGAGCCCTATACCGATCGTTTCATTGGCTGGCGCACATTTCGCCACAGGACATTATGACGCCAGAGCCGTGACATCGCACTTTTGCGACACCATGGCGTCACACCTTGAACTAGTTGTAACTTTTTTAAACGAGATTTGACAAAACTGTCGTTAGTGCCAATGGTTTTTTGTGCATCATATCAATAAACTATGAACTTTTCAGGGTATGTTCCAAAACAGTGTCAGTTCTCCTTTAAATAAATATTAGTTTTCCTATAAAGTTTAATTTCATTACCATTCATTGTTTTTTTAGCCAATACTGTGATCCTGTTTTTCTATATTGCATGTTGGAAATTGGCCTTTCATAGTGTGATATTATACACTATTTTTAGTTCATTTTGGGCGAGGCGCAAATTATTTATCCTGTGCCTGGATTTCATGACATATTAGTCAAAGGGAGTGTACAATAGGCAATGGCGTGACTAGTCTCAATGTGCATGTAGACGGTTAAATATTTGAACTATTTATATACGAAAATAATGCAGCACAAATGAGGGGTAAAAAATAACCTAGATATCGGCAACACTGACAAATGACGTCACGCAATATGTGTGCAGTATGTTTGCTCGACTGGAGAGTGGAAAAAACAAAAGGATCTCTCACTTATCTTATTCGGTAATTAAAAATTCCCGTGAAAAATGGATCTGAAGCTCTTGGGACTTGGCTTGCACTTTGTGGAATTTTATTTTGCGTTGCCGACAAAATTAATAGGCCGTTTATAAAGTAATTGCGTGTATGGCGCGCCGTTTGCATCAAACGGCCAATGTCGTCGTCTGCTTTTATTGCTCAAGTCGCAAACATTTCTCGGATGACTGCAAGTTTTTACCAATATTATTCATTTTATTCCCTTTATTCATGCACCATTTTCAGCACATTTCTAATCTTGTCCACTTCAAACCATTAACAAATTAATGGCGGTGAAAAATTGTTATAGATGATTCCACTATGTACTGTAGTGCATGTGTTATAAAAAGTCATAAAAAGTGGCCCATTAATACATAATTGGACTTGGCAAACAGCAATGAACAGCGTTCATAACAGGCTCAACATTTTCATTGGGCTTGCCTGCGCCCAGTCAACATTTCAATAAATAATATTAATTTGTAGAATGTTTAAAAGTTGATGAAACTTGGTACTTATGCTAAATACATGGTGCTCTTCAACTTTGTAATTTACACTATGGTCCTAACTGTAACGGTTGCAAAGATAGAAATTAAATGGCCTTGATAAACTTGGTCAAGGCCAGCAAAAGTTGGGTTTCTGGATTCTTCACGAGATCCATATACACATATAAAAAATCCAATTTTTTTTATCAAAACCTGTCTAATATTAAAGAGGGGGTCGGACTTCAAAGAATCACCCTGTATATGAGGTTCCTTGAAGCCACCACACATCCAGTAGCCATTGTAACTAACACCATCACTTCAATGAACAGTGTTGACTTCTTAAATTGGGAGTGGACTTTAATTACTTCTGTGCAAACTAGAATAATTAATGAAAGGAAGGAAGGAAAGGAAGGGAGCAACCTTGTTGAGGGGTCCACTAGGATGTTCATCCTATCAGTTCTGTGTACCACTAATAGAGTAGTGGGCCAATGTTTCATAATACACACTATGCAGTAATTAAAATTTCCAACTGGGTTATGTGAATTTTTGCTCTTTTTTGCGAACCTCAAGCTCACAATGGATCTGTCCATTAGCCATACTCCCCTTATATAACATGCAAATCCTTTGGTTTTATTTCTTTATTGTTGCATAATTCTAATGATATACGATTATTGAATTTAAAATTGTAATATTGATCGAAGAACATACTGAGATTTTCACGTAACTGCACTGCAAAGAAAATATTATTACAGTATTTTAATAAGCATATTTATGAAATATTTTTCCCGTTTCTTATACAGTGGCCAACTTTTCAGGTTTAAACACATTATAATTGTATTTCAACATACTATAAACCACTCTTGATAAAACGTGGTAAATATTTAAGATACACAAGTGGTCAGTTTAAAGAGGGTCACCCCTATGTAAATCCTTTAGGACGTTTTGGTTCAATGAAAAAGCGGTCAACTTATGTAAGTGTGGTCAAGTTCACAAGTTTCACTGTAATTGATCAATTTCAGTAGGCGTGTCCCATTGCCAATATAGAGGCCATAATGTGGATAATTCTGCATCCCTATTGGCTGTTGCCTAGATATCCACAACAAGGACGCCATTTTCCTTTTGTATTTCAACCAATAGCAAGGCGCGTGAAATCGGTCAATTCGATACAATAAATATTAGGGCAACAATAGGGTCATGGTTCACGGTGATATAGTAGTTTATGTTGCATAATATAGGTTGTAGTTTTGCAGAGGAGACATTTTGTTGTAATTTCCCCCGCAAGAAAGCTAGTTTTGAAGTTGAACTCACCCGCAGCTTCGGAAAATCAATGCATGCATGTAGGAGAGGGAAAGAGAGTATATGCGTGCACCCAGCACCCTGGCCAAGGTCTACAATGCAGCAAACCCCTTTTTGGCAAGCAAGGTCTGGAGGGGGGCCTGCTGACGGCCAAGGGAGGGAACAGGGGGAATCACTATACAGTGTGTATAGCGTTTCTGGTGCATTGGTGCAGCATGGCATGTGAGCTTCCTTCGCTTTTGGCATGAGTTGGACGACTAAAACCCAGCACCTACTTTCACTCTCAGGACATATACTTGCAGTTTGACATGGACCTCATGGGTAAGGTACTATACTATACCTCGCAATCACCTCTCACCCAACCTATCGGAGCGGCTCTCGCGAGCCACCCTTATACATATCTGTAATATTATAACTGTATACATCCAAATTCATATCGATATTTTAGTCCAATTGATGCTTTTTTATTCATTTTATGCATGGGGTTGGTTGTATCATGAAATTTAACATGTTCGATTGCGTTTAAAAGAAGAAAATTGCTTTATTTGATTGCTTGAGATCTACGTGGCAAATAATGTTGATGAATTTGATGGATTAAGTTTGTTTAGATATTTATGATTTAGTAGATAGGTTGATTGTTGGTAAAGGTTGTATATATTATCAGTATACAATATTGAGCTAATGTGATCATTGTGCGATTACCTTCAGTATAAATAATGCTCTGAAGAATTGTTCTGAAAAAGTTAAATGTCAGTTTGCTTATTCACTTGATATTTATATTTCTTTTTGTATTATCAAGAGTGGTATTATATATAATTTATGAAAATGATATTTTTCCTGCAAATTTAATTATTATTACTTTGCCATCTAGTGGTAAAAATGAAACTTGGTTAATCTATTGATAAGTAGCTATTATATTTAATAAATAAATTTATTAGAAAAAGTTTTCCATATAGTGATGACCACAAACAACACGGTTTCTAAATGTGATATTATTACCACATTATAGAATAATGTATACTGTAGAAAATAATTCCACAACTCATAAATTGGAGGTTTCATTTTCTACTGTACACTGAATCGACTCATAATTACTCCATCACCATGGTGCATTGTAGAATAATAATTAATGGTGCTGCGTTTCAGCCTAATATCTTGGAGTGTAATTTTCTGTTTTTCCATCTTTAAAAAAGTATTTTAGGTAGGGATATATGGCAATGACTGCCTATAAGGTTTTAAGCTGTAGCTAAATATTATACTAGAGTATATTGAACATTCCCTTAATTTCAACATATTAAATAGACTGTTCTATACAGTATACAGTGTGACTCGGAACATCCTCTGTTGGGCCAATCAGGATTTGATGTCAATCGATGATGTGCACTGATTGTTGGATCTTGAACTTTGCCTATACCCCATTTGCATCTAAGGAGGTGGTATTCTCACAGCCTGACATTTTATATTAAATTATAACTCCCAAGTGTCCAATTATTGATGATTGATTACGCTGCATTTACCATGAATGGCTTGCAATTTGGCTTTTAGATTACTGAACGATGCATTGTGGAAATGTAGGTTAATTTCCTGAACAATTTGTTTTCCAAGAGAATAAAAGTTTTAGTTTTTTGGGTGTTACAATTGATTTTGAACTTTTAAACTGGATATTGGATAAAGAAATCATATGATTTTAAATACCAATTTGACTTGATGGTGATGGTAGTTCCCTCATTTTTCAACACAGTTAGCCTCAGATCCAGAACACTAGGTAGCTGCCGTATTGACATTTCATGGAAGTTCATCCTCTCCCATTTTGTTCTTTAACGTCATTGGTGTAAGCAGTTCAATGGGTTGGCCTAAAAGTATGAAGGGCACATCCACCAGACAAGACCCATAAAAGAAGGGTCAGACAGGATGACTTCCTTCTTGATTATTATGGTGCAGTAGAAAAGAGGCTATAGAGAAGTGTGCCTTTGGTATCTAACTGCCCATCTCCAGAAACCCACAGAAGACTTCTGCAGAGATTGTAGTTACTGATGAGGAAACCTCTATTTTTATATAAATTGTCTCCTCCTTTTGCGCCAAAACTTTACTTTAATTGTTGCCGAGTTAATGCAAGCTTGTCTTTTTGTGTGACTCAGATAAGGATTTTCTTAGTTATTAAGATAACAGCCTAGAATAGATAAAATTGTCCTATTATATAGGGCATGGAGATTGTTATTTAGCCATTACATTGTTTTTAACATTTCCTGAAATGAACAACGTAGGCCTACTAAGTTTGGTGGGAAACCCACGGAGATGGAGACACACACACAGACACCTTAGCATACGATGAGCAAAAGAGGAAGATTTTAATGATGCATGCCTATTTATATGATGTACAGGTGGCGCTGGTGTGCCAAAAGATACAAGTTTTAATTAGAGGACTTTACATCTATATATAAACAAAGAGAAGATTCTGTGTGTGTGTCTGTTTGACCAGGATGCATTTCCACAATTTTGGAGCTTTTCACTGGAAACCCTTGCTACTGTGTCAGTTTAAGCATGGGACATCCAGTTCAGGGGTTCTCGTCCCCATTGTCCTCAATGGTGTCGAACAACCATATAAAACCACATTTCCACAACTTTCTAAACGTTTCTTGATTAATCTTGCACACCGTGCTTCTCTCATGGTCAGCTGTACGTTGCCTGCTCTCGAGTTGGAGCCAGTAAGAATCTGTTTCTTCTGGTACCCAATGGCAAGACAACTAACGTTGTTTATCCCCAAGCTCTACAGTGAAACCCACAAGTCAGTAACATCCACAGAAGTAACTATTGTGTAGTTTCACCACAGAATGCAATTCACAGAATATTCTGAACTGTTATGATTTCTTGCGTTTTATTTCCATTATCAGTATTTCTTAACCCGGGCAACGCTGGGTACCCCGGATAGTAATGAATAAGTATTAGAACTGTATAGGGTCATGTGTGATATTTTTTGCTAATTAACACACAGTCGGAAATGCTTCCCATCATTGTTACAATCCGAATAAGGAAATTTAGAAAAACTATAGTTGGTTCAACGAGAAAAGAAACTCGTAGCTCCTCCCACAGTAAAGTGTAAAAATGGACTGGGCCCAACTAAAGGGGTGTCCGAGTTTATAGCACGTGCAAACCTCCTTGCATGGTGCAGGCTATAAACTGCACCGGCCCTTTATTAGGGCGGTATTAGGGCGGAGCTACGGGTGTCTTCTCTCAGTTACCTACTAAAGTGAATTAATTTTTAAAACAATATTAATATCCATAAAATTGCGTTTCTTCAAACTTTTCTGTTTGCACAGATGGGTATATAAGCAGTCCGCAATTAAGAAGCTTTCTTTCTAGTTACTTTATCTTAAAGTCAGGGATTAATTCAGTGGTGCACCTGCGTCACATTTAGCCGCCATTGGTTGCTTTTTTTCTTCCCATTATGTGGATTTATTTGCTTTACTGATTCTGTCGATTGCATGGGTCTGTAAGTAATTAAATAAATAGTTTTTAGCGAGGTTGCATTTGTGTTAATACGCTTTAATCCCAATCCTTTCTTCCCTTCCGCTCAAGTACTTGGAAGACACGTTCTTCCACTATACAAGTGTGGATACAGAAATATTTTTCTTCTACGACTTCGATTTTGTTCTTTCATCAATATTGTATACCCAGTTCACGTATTGAGAATTCTTAGCACGTTTTCATATGATTTTATCCCACGAAATTAATTTGTGGCTAAATTTTTTCATATTTCTGTAAGCACAAATAATCTTCGCTAAATCAATTTATTGTATCATCTCACTTTTTGTTTCTCTACTCGGATTCTTTCCTTGCCTTGATACATTACTGAATGATTTTGGATATTAAAATCTGGCTTGCATAAAATATTTTTAGTTTTTGTTTCTAGTTTTGTGTAAGTACTGTTATTTTTACCAGGTTTTTTTACATTTGTCACGAGTGAAAGTCTGTTTATTTGCAGTAACTTCTTTGAGCTAATTTTTACCCAACTTCCACCCTTCCTAGAGAGCTGAAATTTGGTATACAGATCAGTCCCACGGTACATTATAATGTATCAACGTTTTTAGTTCAGTTATTAAGCCAGATTCTCAAGTATTTCAAACGCAATAATCGAAGCGGGGGTAGCTTCACTGGTTGTTTTCACTGCACAGCCCATTCTCCAGTGAACGGAGTTTACTCATCATAAAAATATTAATTTCTTTTAATACAAAATATAGATACTGTGAAATGTTTATTCAAGATATCACATAGCCTATACTAAATAGTAAATATCAAGTTTTGATAGATGAGTAAGATTTATCTTCCAAATTCTGAATTTTAGGTAGTGTCATCAGTATAGTATGCAAAATGTTGTTTTATGTAAGAATTCTAAGCAACATTTTAATACAAACTATAATATTTGTGTCTGTTGGTGACAGTATGTTGTGTAACCTGGCATCAAAATTGAGGTTATCAAAAAGTGAGTTGGATAATCATGCAGAATGCCTATGACATCCGTCATTATTATATTTCCGGTGTCATCGATCAAAACTAGGGTTTTGTTGCTATGTCACGCCCCAAAACCTGAACATCATTTATCAAATGGTCCTTCTCCCCTCCCCTTATAATATTTCTAATACTGTTTGGGCCGATGCTGAACAAATGTGATCTGCTGGGTCCGTTTATATTTATCTTTATGTTTTCGACATTTATAAATAGCTTTTTCGGAAATACACTAAGTATAAATTATAGCGCACTTCCTCTTCTTTCCAACGTTTGACGTGAAAATAAACGAATAATTAGAATTTACTACTATGCAAAGGTCGTAGTAATTTATTTGACTTATAATGCAGCGAATGGAAATTGGATCAAGCTGAATTATGAGGTTTCACTGCTGAAATAATGTTTATTTCTCAGGTATAAATGTATGAATCATTAATTATATCTGCCTTCTCATATATTTCAAACAAAAACAATTATTCTTTAATGGAATAAAAAACTGATCAATAACAAAGTTATTTATAGGCTACACATTGGTTTGGATGTTTTGTCAGAAATTGTTATTAATTAGAAAATTTAATCATATTGATATTTTTAATGTATTTCATCATGTAGAGTTTTTATTTGTTTATTGTTATTAAATATTCACTTTCTATTACTTTTTAACTATTAATATTTTACAAATTTCTTTTGTTTTTTGACATAAATATGTTCAGATATTTGGTCGTTTCATAAGTTGTTATTATAGTTGACATTTATGCTGATAATGTGGCTAAAAAATAACAAGCCGAAATATAGCAAGGTAATAAACATGAAAATAAGCATTAAACGTTGTAAGCAAGTTAATTTAGTTGGTTGAATTATTGATTATGCAGCAGAAGTATATGCGCAATGCTTTTGGCTATGTCTTGTAATGTACTCCTTAACATTTAATTAATATTGAACTTTATTGCAATTTCTGCATGATTGAAAGTATACTTTGTAAGTTTTCAGCAAAGTTTTTATTTCCGAGTGTAGCTCAAAGTGATGTTTGATGCACGCGCAAAAAATAACACACAAACTCTTGAAGTTTAAATTCAAAAATCCTGAAATCCCACTTGGTCATGTGTACAAAATCTGGAGACATTTGATCGATGTAGCTTGAAAACTTTCCAAGTATGGCAATAAATAACCAAAAAGAATTTCGTTTTTTGTTTGTTACTTCAGGAATAAAAACATGCACCATGGAATAAAATTATTGATGCTTTGAATTGGTGTACTAAATCATTGGTTTTTTGTAAGTATCAATCAAGTAATATCAAGAGCATAATATTCTTTTATTCTTTATATCTTAATTAATGTATATCTCTAAAGGCTACTGTTAAAATAAATAACCATACCGGAATTTTTTGTTGTCCTTGAAATCCTGGAAAATATATATAATTTGTACCACTTTAATAAATAATGCAGTTTATTGATTTCTGTGTTCCTGTTCTAATTTGCTTGGGGAACAAAATACCAATTAAGCATGGGACTTTTGACTTCTTAAAGGTGAACTGACAAGGTTTTGTAACATACCCTGGAAAGTGTGTAATTCTATAGAATTGATGCCAATAA
>JAQFZQ010003263.1:0-11182 GCA_034696005.1 Glomeris marginata | reverse complement strand
TATACCTTGTTTCTCTATAGTTTTGCCCCCAGAATATTCTGTATTTTTAAAATTTTAGAGTGGACTGTCCCTTTAACCTTTAAACTGATAGATAAATGTACAGTGGCTTCACTGCCAAAATGCAATGAACATACCCTAGTTATAAGAAATTATATATGGAATACATGAAATTGAATGTATTCACTAATTCGACACCACAATAGATTTACATTTACAAAACATTATTTTTGTACTTTCATATTGCTGGCGAACATATTTGTGAGGGGGAAAAAAGGAGTAAAAAAAGCAATTTAAACAAGGAACCTTATCCATGAGCTCCAAAACCTTTTATACATTCTAATAAGCATGCATTGATTATCCATATTATACAGCTGGTAACAGCTAAAAGCAGTCATTATTTTACTGTAATCAATAAATATAAATATATATACCACATGTGCAAGCTTTTAAAGCGAATGCTAATGGATTAATTTAAGAAACATCAATACTTTTCTTCCTTGAGTGCTTTGAAAGTAAAATATATATAAATGTTATGAAAACAATTCTCCAGACACGTGCTAAAATACATTTTTCCGCAAATTTTGCTGAATAACATTACAAATTTGCTTGCTGTAAAAAGTATTTAAAACAGGATGGAATGCATGTGATCAGCAGAGAGTAGACGTTTTATTTATTGCGACTCGCTAAATCCCAAACGCGCTGCACAAAACGGTTAATGATACTTTGGTCGAGCCCATGCACCGTTATTACTAATGTTATTGACGTTTGCTAGCCATGTAAATGAAAATGGTGGCAAAAGCACGCTCGTTTGGAAATTCACGCCCGCCGATAATTACAACTTTGCGTGTTGCCTCCACTTCGCACCAGCCAACACAAACAGCTAGTCCATGCTCTGCATTTATCAACACCCGATTGAGTATCATTTTAGGATATAACAACATCTACTTGCAAACATCCCACCTACTACTAACTTCAGCCTATCATTATTATCGAAAACAGTTATAGTTGGTGATTTTTCTTTTTAAAGAACACTATACCAACTTAAAATTACAATGGACATGCTATGTCTATGGTATAATTACATATACAGGGGTGTCCTAGCCAACTCGTTAACAATTTATTCAATACCAAAATGGGAATACACCAACCTTACAGCTTTATATTACAGAATTCAAGGTCTAACTATGTGTACCAGATCAAAAGCACCACATATAAGTGCAATGGAAATGTTGCATGACTTCCAACATTTGTAATGCAATGGTTTAGCACACACAACCAAAATTCACATCAAGAGCGCATAATGGGGTAGCATTTGATTGCCAATTCCACGAATTCAACGAAACAATTCAGTCAACAATTATTCGACATGCTCGTAATCCTTATGTTCTGAACCAAGGTTGAGTTCACATGCAAATATCAATTCCTTGAATAACATGTCTCCAAATTCTATCTGAACTTCATTACATGACCCTGATCAGCACTTTTTTCAGTACTGAAAACCACTGAATGCAAGGGAAAAAAGTTACAATTGGAAGTTGAAGACAATCAAATTAACCTAATAAATGTCATTTCCGAGTCTTAAAATTGATTTGCCAATTATTAGCCTGAATGCATCCTGCCGAAAGGCTATCGTGCTATGCAGGGAGACGATCATACACACACCACTGGAAAAGGAGCAATTGGTTTTTCTATCTAACAACGGGTGTCAAATCATTCCTATTCTGCGAACTTTCAAGCCTCTATTCTTAGCGGAAAATCAATGGGCTTCGTGGACGTAGACAGCCAGGGAACAAGCCCCCACCCCCTTACATGGCCAATTTCATTTTTTAGAGGAGAATAAATGGTGCCTAACATGATTTTCAACGTTGAAGTTATTGATGAAACTTTATTATTCCACTGTGAATCGTCTTACTTTTTACCATCTTAACTACATTTAAAGAGGTTACTATCCAGATCTAGGTATACTCATGCTTATAAATATGATTTCAATTTGTCATAATATTGGTTCTCAATTTCAAAATGCTCATTTGAATAATAATATTGTTTTCCATTGTGGCAATCAAAAGAATTTCAAGGGACTTTATACCCTGAACGTTAATCTGGACATTGCAATACTGAAGGCAATAATTGTCTGGTTTGCTAATAATTAATATTGTAAAATATAAACTGCACCTGAACATAAGGCATTGCGGTATATATTCTTGCACCATATATGGTTCAACAGTGTTTGCCTGTCTTAAATCACTTATATGTATATGGGTACACCATTTTGTTACTATATTTGACTGCTTTTGCATCCTGCTTGCAATTCTATTGTTTTCCACAACCATCTCTACACACCTTCCCTTTGTTATCATACACCTACATGAATACTTTTTGTTGCTGTCTCACATACTCTCTTGCTATTGTTATTGTGATTGTCTTCCTTGTACATCTCGATTGATTGCGACTACTGTGACATTGGCCTTGATTTAGAGGCAACAGCAATTTTAAAATTTTCACAAGAATGCCTTATGGGAAACTAAATCTATTCCAAATGTTTTACATCTCATTGCTCAAACTACATTACGATTCAGACTACATGATGGCTCTGTGATCATAGGGGCAGATCCACATAGGTTCAATAGCTACCAATCTATGCTTTCACATTTTGTCAATCTGTTTGCCGATATGGCTGTCAACCATATGTATACGGTATGCTTCTATCATATTATAGCTTTTTATGAAAGACATCCGAATTCTGACCACATACCAGTTGAAAAGAATTGTAGGATCCCAAAAGTTAGCTATTGAATGCGATGGACACGCCTCTCCGTTTATTCCTGTGCAAGTTTGACTCCATTTCTTCCTTACCAACAAATACGTGTTAAACTTTTGCCAAGTCTATATATAAAATCAAACGTTGAATTTACTCTGGTCCCTTTTTGAGTGCACAGTACGCATAAAATGTTTAACGAGGTGTTGAGGAATAAACATGCTGGTATAGATAGAGTAGTGCACAAAGGATGGAGATGAGAAAATGCGGGTTTTTACCATGAACGTTCAGGTTGACCCAAGTGCCATTCTTGTTGTTATTATCTGGAAGCCTGTTGAGCAGCATGACTTTGCACTCGTACCAGCCTTGATCTGATTCTCGGACATCTGAGATGTTAATCGATGCTTGACTTGCCAGTGAAATGCGATTCTCGTATCCTTCGCCTCGGTGTGGAGGGAATCCATCGTACCATATGAAGACAGGAATTTTTATTCCCTTCAGAGAAACAGGAAAAGCAATGAAACCAACAAACAAAACAAACTCAATTCATTGTTTCCGTCAGGAAATTATAATTACAACATGCCAGAGAATGAGGGAAGAGAAAATGAGAGAGATCTAGGATGGTTTGGGCAGGTTTGAGTCCCTGGTTGGGGGTTAACAATTACAAAAATGTGCGAAGAAATGGTAGTTTCGTCAAGCACAAAACGCGACTGGCTTGAAATATTAGTCATGCTATTATCCCGCCTGGATCACTCCATATGCCTTGGTGAATCGCAGCTCTTCAGATGGTAATATTGCAGAGGGGAAGGCGACAAATCTTGGCCGGAATAGATGGAAATTAGAGCTGCAAGCCGCCCACACAAGCAGGCAGAAAGAGAGAAGAGAAAAAAGGACACATTCACCGAAAACCAGACTTCATCGATCGACTTTAATCGACGATTTAATATTCAAGCTACTGGATGCGAGCATTCAGCCAGGAGACTCCAGTCCAAAAGTCTTGGTGCATGCATAAATTCGTATACACAGAGTACACACATAATACACATACAGCAGCAGGATTCTATATATAGGTAATGATGGAAAAATCGTATGCATACATAATCAACGCACTCAGATTATTGACAATCACTGCAATGACACTGGTAAGACCCGATAAATTATTATTAACCGACGGATGATGATGCACAATGCATGTCAGAATGAAGTTTGCAGCCTAGATTAATCGATACTGCATGCATGCACAAGTGGACCATCTTCAGATTTTTTAGTTCGTTTATTATGAAGTTAACATTTACTAATTGCATGCTTGCAAACAGATTACATACGTATATGAAACCTTGTTTCTTAATGGAGAAAAAAGTCTTTAAGAACATGGAACAGTCATTGAATATTTACAGTATATTCCATTACATTTTCAGGAACCACTGACTTGGCACTTTAAATTTAAAATTTTCCTCTCTGTTCAAAATTTACTTTTTTTCCCCTAGTAATCAAAATATTGGAGGAATGTTGTAGACAAAAATGAAATCATGCACAGATGCACTTACATGCAATGCATTAGTTGAATTTACAGGGAGATCCTTATTTCATGTTCAACAGGCTTATAACTTTGCAAGCAAGTTTCTGTACAAGGTATATCACCTAGGGTGGGACAAGTTCCACAATTTTCCGGACGGTCACAAAGTTAGAAATCAGTCAAACGTGAAAAAAGAGTCTCCTTGTAAATTCAACTTACTATAGTGCATTGCAAAGCGAATCTATGACCTCCTATATTTGTTCACAGAAACAATCCTCCAATATTTTGATAATTAAGAAAGTTATTTGATGTGGCCCTTGTTTATCCACCCGGTATATCAGGTTATACTATTTACACAACGCAAATGTTGAGCAGAGTAAAGTCCAATACTTCCATTATAACTGTCAATTACACGTTTCGAAAGTGATTGATGAGACCACCATGTTCATCATTGACTGTGTCAAGCTCCTTTCAGATGCGTTCATTATTGCAATCATTAAAGAAAACTATTAATTATTACTTTATCGAACAATCTGGTCGACATAATGACATGTAAGGAATTGTCTGGGTATCTAGACTTCATGGACTTCACCTATGTAGTGAACAGCATATTCACGGTAGGTATATAGACAGATCTGAAGCTTCTTCCTATTATTTATATATAAATGATGCTTACTTTTTTCTCCCATTGGACAACATAGGGCACAGGACTTCCTTCTGGAAACTCCACCGCACAGTTGAGAACAACCGATTGACCCAAAATGGCCGTCACGTATTCTGGACCATTGTCTGACGAACCTGTAAATAAAGTAATATTATGTTTAAAATATCACTATAAGTAACTTTATAGAGGTATGCATCGACGCACTTAGAATATTTTATAAGTATACTGAATATGAATGTATGGAATGCATGCCTTGAAGTGTTATAGATAGCTAAGATCAATGTCTTCAAGAAACAGGACAAAGTGCTTGATTGGATGCTCTGGGAATGCTTTAGGTTAAGAAGTAACAGAGTGACGTCAATTACCATTAGGTATTTCCTTTTTTACTGTAACCAAGTGTTGCCACTTAAGGTAACGGATGGCATATCAATGGATAGAATACCAAACCTGGCAAAGCTGCTATAGAAAGAAATCTAGCAAGTCTTGTGACATACCACCATGCATATAGATAGACACTAGCCCTTCAATTCTTATTACAGCATAAGCATTTATGCTTTTGTCCACATATATTTCAAAGTTCTTCCTTTTGTCTATATACATGCTGAAGAAAACAATTAAGTGTGCTGAGAAATATTCAAAATCCAATGGTAATTAAATTACTTTTGATGTTTTCAATGAACGTTATAAGAGAAGTTACAGAAACAGCTCTGATGTTTGATGAACTCTATCCCGTTTTGCTTCACAATTCACAACTTGCAGAGATCGATGGTCATCAAGAAGATATCTGACAAGATGTTTGCCTATCGCAACTTGAGCAACAGCTCGATCAGCTACTTCGATTGTTTCTGGGCCCTCAAAAACCAATTAGGAAAGCACTCAAACAAGCGCTGTTATATACTACCCCAATCACCCAAGGCTTGATTTTGAAACGTAGGCTTATTTACCGTTTATGGGAAATATGGCAAACAAAATGGAAACACGGTTTTGCAAGTAATGTCATTATGCAAGCTCGGGTGTACATGCACACACAGGAAAGAATGGGGGTACTCATTAACGATTGAGCTCCATGCCTGAAGGTGAAGGAATCAGGCAAAGGGCATATAAGATAGTATAGAAAAGACACAAGGAGGAGTAATTCATCACAGCCAGTCAGTTCCTCGTTGGTCTACATGTGAAGCCAAGTTAGCAATATAGGTCGATGAATCGACTATAGCTATCAGTCGATGGCAATTAAAAGTGCTCCACCAATTTGCATGGCCAATTACGCTCGGGTAGGAAACATGGCCAAGCTGTGTATGCATTAAGTACATGTGAAATTCTTCGATTACATGTCAGCAACAGTGAAAAATGACGCGCGCCCAATGAAGAATCGCCATTCAATTTGCACACTCTCTCGTCATATTGAGTAAGCTGAGCAATGTCTGACCTCGCATTTCGCCTCCACCTCATATCAAATACGGTTAATTTGAATGATTAAATTTCTGTCGAGTGTACGCGGAAATGAGCATTGTCAAAACCTTTCCAAGCCTGCCTCATCACCAAGGGGATGATATCGGTAACATAATATCCCTTCCAATTACAATATCTAGCTTGTCAAGAAAATTTCAGTGCTCTTCAACAAACAAAAGGACATTAGCCGACCAATGTAATCCATATCTGCAACACCTACAGCTATGACTTTATTGGCTTCGTCAAATGGACAGAAGATGACAGCATTTTTATTGACAAAAGTGCTAATGAATGATAAATCAGCAGTTAAAAATGAAATAATTATAGATTTATGTTCGAGAGCTAAGCCATGTCATAATCATGTCGAAATTACATACAATGCAGGACTGTATTTTTCATCAAATTAAAGTTTCAATCAGCAATGATAATAGGACATGTATATAATAGTAGAACAATCCCAACTCACAAATCAGATTATTTTCTAGTAGTTATATCCTGGAACAAAACCAAGAATGGTGGAACATGTTTTTATCAAGCTGCAGTGATAATTATTTTGTTTACTTCATCGCTCTAATGGCTTATTCTAGCTATACAGTGTATATGGTAAATTGACTTACGCCTGGAAGAAACAATAACAGGTTAATTATTCTCATGCTGGAGTAAGGATTAGGATAATAATGCTTTTCCCAGTAACATCTCATACTGTCACAATTTCTAGTCAATTGCAACGCTTACAAATCGAATTCAGAGCAGCTGGAAAAATGATTAGCTACTTTGTCTCACCCTGTATAGGTAGGCAAAATGAGCAATGAACCCAAATATGGGGGAAAGATGCGTTGCAAGGCAAAGGGTATCGATTGGTACCAGCTACTTTATTATCAAGCAAGACGGTAAAATTTGTCAGCGACCAACGAGTCTTCATTACTCGATATCACGTGCCACTTGAGAGAATATCAGCCAGCATTCTTGGCTGTTTATTCTCATGTTGCAACACATGCACCCAGTGAAGCGTACAATACTGCCCCTTCATCTAACCCCCAAACATTTGCAACTATATACAGACATGCATTGTTGCAATCATGCCCGAGTTGAGCCCAAAAATTAAGCAACTTGCTTCAAAAGAGGACACCGATTATCGAGGAGCGACGAAAACTAAGAGCCAGATATCCTATTAAATGTGCTGCTCAAGAATTACTCCAAGCACAAAGAATGGGGCAAAAAACTTGCCAGCACATAAATGTCGTGTTGCGATGGAGAAATTAATTTGGCTCGCTTGGTTTAATCGCAATCTAATCGCAGTCTTCATTTCGGAAGATCATTTGTTGCAAACGACGGATGTTCTTTCACTTTAATTTCTTTGAAGCCACACATTCAATCTGGCTGGAGTGACAAGAGTGTATTAAAACACCTCGCATTTGAAACAATGGCATGACTTTCAAAAAATGCCCGATTCTATATTTCAATTCAAATTATATCTTATTTATGATCTATGTACAGTAAGACTTGACTTATCGATTATCTGCATAAAAGTATTCATTGATTCTGCTATTAAGTGTGTTTGATAAGTTTGATAATAAGTAGACCCGACTAATTAAAATACAATTACTATTACAATTAAATTAGCAGAAACTTATCATATTAACAATTTAGAATTTGCTTATCTTTTGGTACAAGTTATTTTTTATCAAGTTAAAATAGCACAGACATTTATGCACACATGCATTTCAAAAGCATTAAGACTACATAATGTGCATAAAATAAATATTTAATCTAAAAACTAACCTTCATTTTCATACAGCTTTCAATTAAATGGAGCAATGTGTAGGTAACTACCATGTAATTTACCATTACACATGCTGTTCTGAATTAGTTTCCACAATAACATCTACCAAAAACTACAATATATTGGAACAAACGAAATGCACGTGACAAGGAAATCCAAGTAGAGTAAATATACCAAGTAAATACTGAATTACATACACTGGTATTATGCTGTATAGCAAAAAAGCGAGATTATCTGAGCTTGATCCGAGTATAACCTGGCCCCCATTCACAATGTCACAGATGGACTGAGCGAAGATCAGAAACTCGTCTCCCTGGAAACAAATTGATAGCTGATCGTTTTAAATCTGGCCACCTTCTATGGCCTTGGGGAGAAAAAATGGTTCTGGTCGGTGGAAAGATGTGCAGTATGAATAACGAGATTCAGCCAATTTATCAACGAGGTCCACCATATGTTATGGGCATATCGGATAACAGTTCTGGGTCAGCCTTTGATTAGAAACTTTCCTCCCAGTAGTATAAGTAATAAATGGGAAAGTCCAATTTTGCCCTAACATAATTTTCCCAAATGAATCTAGATACCCTAAAAATGCATTTCAGTCTAAAAACTATACAATTTAAATTACTGCTACCAGGCAGAACTACAAAAAAATTGTAACCAAGAAATTCAATCTGTGGTTATGTAAGCACTGCAGGTTTCAAACGATATTAACCAATAGCAATGTATAAAACCGAATAATCATTTCCATGCATCAAATGCCACGAAAAAGAATAGCATGTCTACAAAGAGCCAAGCTCTATAGTTACAAACAATTACTGGTTGGGTATATTTAATGTCTTCGAAGATTATTGGTTTTTGTGAGAACTAAACCGCTGCAGGCCTACACAGAAATGAGAATTTGGTAGTCTTAACCAACGTAATAATATCACAAGAGTATTCACAAACCAAGTCTACTCTTATGCTCGAGTTCTTTAAATTTTAATTATGCTGCATCTATCCCAGTACAAAGGGGAGACTTCGTATAGGCTATGTTAACAATTAATTGAGCACTGCATGGGGGTGGGACTGCTAGCTTCGATTAACATCACAAGAGCAATTTAAAATTTGATTTCATCAAGTCAGAGTATATAAAATTATATGTTGATGTTATCAGTTTCATGCATATTTTTAAAATCAGTTTAGGTCAAAAATGTCAACTGCGAGAAATTTCTGCCTCTAGTGTAAATGCTCTCATAATTATTTATAATGTAAGGGACATTACAAGTATTTCGTTAAATTATTTTTTTCCCACAGATATAATTTTTTGCTAAATGGATAAAATAACATTTGGATATTCTATTTCTAATGATAAAGTTGTTAAAACGTATTCTAGTCATTAAAAAATTGTTTCGATTATACAGGACTAATAATTAAGATTAGCTTATGAAAAATAAAAAAAATAATACGTGCAATTTATTCGTAATTAAGTCATTTTCAGTCTAAATATTGGACAACCTGATACAAGCAGATTAGGTTGTTTAGTTTTCCATACTATTGTTTAATTCACTGGATCAGTTATCAACCATGAGTGATGTGTGCAATCTGCATGTAGTGATAATTTTTGACACCTTAGCCTAAACAGTTTGCTAATTTCATCTTGTCAGCCAACTTCAACTTCAGACCTGGAATTTCAATGAACTTGACAGCGGAAATTAAAATTTAAATATCACATGAACATTATGTATATATGTATATGTACCTATATATTTGACATGGCAAATTTAATTCAAAGTAATTCCTGTATAAACATAAATTACGCATAATCACAAGCCACTGACATAGAACCAGACTGATATAGGACAATGAGGTTGCCCATGTCACTTGTTCAACTCTGCTATCAACCTCCTTATTTATGAGAACTTTAAATTATTAGAGAAGTGCAACACCCTTTCTTGATTATACAACCATGTTAACTTTGCACAGATACTGTACTTCAGTCCATGAAGTCAATCACACAATATCTGTTGCACATCCCTGCACTATGTTCCATCAAGGAGTTGTATATTAGGTTTGGTTCCATGAAGACGGTACTAACTCCCTTCCATCTTCCTCTCAGTAACTATACCTTCTGAAAACCAGTCCCTGCCACTTCCCTCTCTACACCACCCCAAATTATAATAACCCACCCCACACCATCCCCATAGACTTCACACAGTCCTTCTTTCATCTGTCCTGTCTACTATAATACTGACCTCACTTCTGTTTGATCCCCACTGGGATACACCGATTGAAGCTGTGCATGTAGGCGACTCTTCAGGACACTTCCCCATCTCCAAGCTCAAATACAATGTCATGAATAGTGTGTCCAACCTTGCTGCATATTCCACCAAATTTTAGGAACGAATACGTAATATGCACAACACCTCAAAATTCGAGTGGAAATATGAACGTATATAGTGAGATAGGGAAATTGCAAGTGCATGGAGCAAACATAATGTACACAGAGCAACGGGAGGATGGGAGATGCCGAATGCCATCTTCATCGTTGTCTCCTGTTGCTTAGCAACGGCAACCGATCGACGTAGAAGTGCGGAAGAGACAAATAGAAACTCGCGTCCTAGAAACCATTTCTTTTGGTCGGAATCAGAAACGTAATCCGAATCAAGATCTCACATTTGCGCCGTTTTTCTTTTTTCCTATATCCACAAAGTTCGTCTTTAATGTTCGTCTGAGCCGAACACATATTCCATGTTCACCTGTCACTAATTCCTTTGACATTTCCGATCCAACGCATAGATCAGCATTCTGATGAAGAGCAGCCCAAATTCATCATTAAAATTATGCAACAGGATACGAGAGAACAAAAGGTACAATTAATATGGAGTTTATATAATTCAGTAACACCTTGGACTCAGAATTCAGTTATTTCTTTAAAGGTGAACTGACAAGGTTTTTGAAGATACCTTTGGAAAACTCTCATGCAATAATCGCAATATTATTGATCATATCCCAACGTTTGAGGTAATTCAAAGCAAA
>JAQFZQ010003262.1:0-11189 GCA_034696005.1 Glomeris marginata | reverse complement strand
CGTTATAAGGGACACAATAACTACTTATAAAACCCATAATCAGGGTATGCTTCAAAGCCCTGTCAGTTCACCTTTAAGGTCCCACAGCTGATGAAGAATTACCAATTTAAGAACCACTCCAATGTGCACAATTATAGAACAAGATGTCATAATTGCAGTATACATACGTTTGTTCAACTCCACTAAGAAAATCTAAAGTATTATAACTCCTACCCTGCTGGAATCGCTTGAAAAAGTGCTAGAATGTGCAGGCAGAGAAGTAGAAATAATTTTGAAAAACGGATTTCACAATCGACATTAGTGATATTAACTACATTTTATTGTGATATCAAAAGGGTAGCATGCAAAATCGTGTCAATTCACCTTTAAATAACTTTTCACAAAATACAGTAACAGAACCTTGGTTGGTCATTTTTCTATTCGTTTTCTGATATATTTTGAGCAAAATCTAATGATTATACAATTTTTGTATTTAATCAAAACACTTTTAGATATAATTTATTAAAATGACAGGTTTCAATTTTTACTGAACATTTATTGATTTCCCGAGAATTTCCTTTTGAAATTCCAGAATATTTTTAGGGTTGCTTTTATTTATTTTGTATTGTATTATGTTTTATAAATTTTGTAGTTATGCTGTAACCACAATTGTGAAATTAAGTCAAGAGTGGTAAGTTTACTCAAGATAATTTTTGCATTGATCTGTCATAGTAAAAACTATTATTCGAAATTGCTTTTTCACAACAGAAAATGCCATGTTATGCAATATATTAGTCACTTTCATGTTATTTCATGAATTAAAAGTTTGTACAGTGAAACCTGTGTATGTTGACCATTCATAGTCTCAAATAAATATGATCAACTTTTACAGGTGGTCAACATATTTCAAAATCCATGCAGCTATAATAAAATTCATACAGTTGTACAGTGCTAGGGTAATAAGCACAAATTCGGTGAAAGCTTATAAACTGCTAATGTAAGCAATCGTTGACAGTTGCTGCAGGTCTTGTGGTTGCGCTGGTGGAGTGCTGTAGACAGTATCCTTGAGGTACCCCAACAAGAAATAGTCTAGTGGACTTGGGGCTTGCGATATTGCTGGAATGCAATTGAACCTCCCCTCTTGTCCAGTGATCAGGAAATTGTTTATGTAAACATTCCCTCACTGAAGCGCTGTAATGGGCTGGAGATCAATCATGTTGAGATCATAGGTTTCCACATTGAGCATTTACTGGCTTAATCAAGCTTTGTTTTCGTTGTGTTTACACATTGCCGATATGCTTTCAAACACTTTAATGCAATTGAATACAGTATCCAGTGTACCACATTCAGAGTGGATTGGCAAACGCTATAAAAGTAGCAAATTTTATGTATGTTGAATTTGGGGTGAGAAAGACCGCCGTTTGCTGACATCTTTGCCACATGCTGAATGTCTAGCCATGCTTCACCTATAGTGCGTCTGTCTATACCTTGCACAAGGGTAAGAAGGGAACAACAGGGTCTATGGAGGGATGGGCGAATGGCCACCACACCAATGAGAGCAGCGAAAAACTCAAACCCGCTCACTCCCTTTTCAATAAGGCCACACCTTCATGCCGACCACCTCTCGATTGCCAGCCAATGGCTTGCGGGTGGTGGGGGTTTTTGGCAATGGTTGTCCTGACTCCATAGACCCTATTGTTTCCTTCTTTCCCTTGCGAAATGTATAACGACAAACTCGATTGCAGCAACCTGATTGGTCGGTGGACTGTTTACACCAAAACAAACGCGCTGCCTACATATTCCCCTGTTACAGCCAACCAGAGGACTCTAAAAACGCGCTTCTTCTAGTGATTGAGGCGACGAAAATTTCGGAAAACAATGTTACTTTTAACAACCCCCCCCCCCCCCACCATTGGCCCAGTGATATATCAGTGTAATGTGGCCTAGCCAAACAGGTTCCTACAATTGTAACAATGTCACGAGATTAGAATGAATGATGCAAGGTATAATACCGAGTACAGGTGTTTGAAGAGACATAGAGAACGATATACATATTTAGATAAACAGGACATAAATAAAATTAAATAAAATTGGAGAGGGTGCGAGCCACTAAATAAGAAGTCTAGAAGATCCTAACTCGCAATTTATTCAAATAGGGACAGGTTTCGGCTCACATACAAGCCATCCTCAGCCCTAAAACAACAAACAAGCAAATGCACAACAGGTCTCAATAACAATGAATTAATAAAAACTAAATAAAAATTATTCATAATTACCAATAAGGGAACCGGTTCCAGAATAAATATAAAGAAAGAACCGGCTAAACCACACCCAAAATTCTGTACCAACGTATAGAAAATGGGGGAGGAAAAAAGTTTAGACAATCGAACACTATACAAAAAAACATTTGCGTAATTACCAAGAAAAGCAATCCTATGTAATTCAAACACCAAACTACGACGTCTATCAACCCTCACCAGTTTCTAATAAGACAAATTATGTTCATTTTAAAAAAATTTTTGTTAAAACATCACTAATTAAAAATTGTTAAAAAGGAAGGCAAAATAGTTTACCCAATTTCCATCATTGAACTAACATGAGACTGTTACAGAAAAACTTATTTACGAGTTAAGTGGATTAGATGGCATCGGGGAGAAACCTACAACTAAAATCCAACAAATTATTAACAATCCAAAACTAGGAGGAAATAATTTTATATACCAATAAACGAGGATGTAGTTGAGGAAAAAACTCCCTGCTGCCGTCAATGCTATCAATAGTCTGTCCCTGTTGGACGTCAGGCAAGAAGTGGTTGATTGCAAATTCAATCTGTGGCCGCAACCTTAAGTTATTAAGAGAAAGACGTTGGAAGGAGCGCCGTTGAAAACCAAAAGATTATTGAATCCGTAAGTTAAAGCGTCGTTGCAAACAATCGATATCAACATTATTTTGGCGGGAACAATAATTGATTTTGTACGTATCACTAACTTCCAATATAGGTGACAAGTCCGGAGAGCAGTTTGTAATAAGGTAAATTGGACGAAAACTATCCACACCAAAACGTCGCTGCCGAACATCACCACCTATTAAATTGGCAGAACTGTTATCATTTGCTGAGGCCACGACATCTTCAACAGAACATCCCAGTTCCACCTCCAAATTTCCGTCATCCACATCTGATCGCATCGAATGAAGATGATGCTCTAGGTCCATGATTTGGCTTGTAACTTCTGTGACATGTTCATAATGCAGATCATGCACATCATTTATATCATCATCCACATCTGCATCCTCCAGCCACCGGGCACCAACATCATCAGCACAAGATGCCATCGCGTTCGGGACACTCTCTGGAAACTCCAGTTGATCCAAAGTAAGCAGTGTGCTCCTGTTATCCTCGTTTATTACAGGAGAGTCTACCTGCTCATTGGTATTAATAAATAACTCCATTAAAAGATCACATTGACCAGTATCCCAATCCATTTCAGGTGACACGCTGCAGTCATCATCATCCACTAAAGCCGCAGTCCAGGCGTCCAGGAGGGAAACTGGTGTACTGGCAATGGTTGATGGCGTGAAATTGGGAATGGAAAAGGATTGCTGAGGGCTATGGTAATTGGAATCCTCCTCCTCAAAGATAAAAGCCTCATTTAACTTTCGAAAAGTTGTTGTATCCAAAGAAACAGAAGAATTTACCAAATCAGGGAAATCTAATTGAATTGAATAATCCGATTCTAATGAAACCGGAGGAGAAGACTGACAAATATTCGTAAAAATAATCTTTGGAAATTTTACTGGAGGAGGAATCAACCAGTATAACAACTTTCCTGAATGAGGTCCTAAAACAGAGTTAATTACGCTCTCCTTATTTTTTAAACTGTTTAGTATAGTCCAAGACTCAAACACATTTAACAAAGTAGGATTATTAGTAACCTTCAGAATCTGTAAATTAGATTTTTGTGGATCATGATTATAAAGAAAAAGATGCTCACAGAATTTAGAAGATTGAGGATAATGTAGATGCTCATACAAACGAATTTCAAAAGTTCTACGAGTTTGTCCTAGATAAATACCATCACAATCTCCACAGCTCAATTTATAAACTCCAGATTGTTCCATTTTTTATATAGGGTCTTTGATAGGAGGAAGGAAGTTACGCGTAGTATTGGAATTACGAAAAGCAACACGTATGCCAAAAGGAGCTACTTGCCGAGCCAATCGCCAATGAAATTGTTAGAAATCTAAAGTAAGCCATCCAATAGAAATCTGATTAATATCTAACGGACTAAGAGAAGTCAAATTTATTTAAGCCACTTTTTGTTGAATTTTTAAATAAATGGAATCAACTAGATTTGTAGGCAAGGAGTTACGCATGCAAGATTCACGAAGAAATCGTAATTCAGATTGAGTCTCTTCCTCAGATAAAGAAAATTGGAAAATACGGTACAAAGCGGAGTAGAGAAAAGCGTTTTTATGAGCAGGTGCGTGATTAGATAATCCATCTATGTGCCTACCTGCATAAGTAGGTTTTCGATAGATACTAAAAGAAAGGGTATTATTTTCAGGATTACGCTGGATACGAAAATCAAGGAAAGGTAACAACTGATTTTCCTCTACTTCCACAGTAAATTGAATTCTCTTGTGTTGAGCATTTAATATTTTTAAAATTTGTTCAATGGTGGTCTGTTGCAAAGCTAGAAAAGTCAACACATCATCTACAAACCGTTTCTGGAATCAAAGGGAGAACACGAGCTTCAAAGGCCTCCATAAAGATTAAAGCCAGAATGGCTGCCAAGGGAGAACCCATGGCCACCCCATCGATCTGTCGGTAGACTTGGCTATTGAAAATAAAATAATTATTTTCATTTACCAATCTTATTAATGATAGACAATAACAGCTCTGAGACTGTTCCCATGAATTAGCTCTCATAAGAGTAAGAAGTAGGGGATCTAACTCATCTAAAGGTATGTTGGAATATAGAGAAATAACATCAAACGAAGCCATAACAAACTGTGCTAGTTCATTTGCCTTATTTTTTAGATCCTGAACAATGGTAGAAGAATTGCAAATGTGATATGGATTATCTCGAATTAAAGTACTAAGAACTCTGGTCAGGTATTTAGCTAATTTATAGAAAGGGGAATTAATGGCTGCTATGATAGGTCGTAATGGGATTTGAGGTTTATGTATTTTAGGGAGACCATAAAATCGAGGTAGGTGTGGATTAGAAATAAACCAAATTACGTCGAGTGGATTCATTAGGGAAAAAAGCTGCATTATCTTGTAAAGAACATTTTAGACGTTGTTGAAGCATATTAGTTATAGTGTGTTCAGAACTGTCAATTAAAACAATGTCAGGGGAATTTAAAGCCTCAATACCTTTTTGGATATACGTTGCGTGGTCTAAAATTGTAGTTTGACCACCTTTATCGGCTTTTAATACTACAACCCCTTTTTCTCGTAATTCTCGTTTGCAGGCATTCATAGCAAATTTAGAAAAGGGAGTATTAAAGTCCGTAATGCAACTAACTATCTTTGCCATGTTTTCTTGCATGGGCCTTTAAAGCATTCGACGCCTGAGAACTGACAATTTTCCTGCTTTCAATATCCAGGGGACATAAGTTTGAGTGATAAAAAAACTGTTGGCTAGGTACAGGTTGGGGAATGAGGCCGAGAGTGGAAGATATTGGAAAAGTGTGGAAGAAAGGAAATGCGGAATATGTAATAAAGCGGCAGAGGCTCTAAGACATACAATTGAAGAATGTGAAGAGATAGACAGGTGCGGAGGAAAGGTGCAATTGGTGCTAAAAGAGGATGGATCAGGACTAAATATATTACGAAGGGTAGATGAGATCAGGAGGAGGAAGATGAAAGTAGGAGAGAGCGAGCGGTAGTGTAAATAAAGTTTTTTGTATGTATCGATTATCGAAGCGGGTTGTGTAAGATGTTGGAACCGATGCGTTGTGATTCGAATGTATTGTAACCCCTTTTCAAGACCCGAAAGGGTAGGAAATAAATAAATAATGACAAGTTCTACATGAAAAATGCAATCTACTCGCCAGCCAAGGACTGCAACAGGACCAGGAGCAGGTGTGAAAGGCACGCCATTATCGGAGAACCACCATCTTGGGTTAACTGCTCAACAACAAAAGTGTGATGCTCTCCCATCAAAAACGTGTTGTCAAATGAAAACGGCATGAACACTGCTCTCTAATAATTATGGCACCATTCACATTCCTTTAACGTAACCCTACCCATTGCTACATTTTTCCAAATCGGGGATTTCTTTCTGCCGGACCCTGCATATAAGCAAACACATGTTTTAGCCTGAAAAGTG
The DNA here is from genome assembly GCA_034696005.1 of Glomeris marginata. NCBI lineage: Eukaryota > Metazoa > Arthropoda > Diplopoda > Glomerida > Glomeridae > Glomeris > Glomeris marginata. The sequence continues at coordinate 4,872 of JAQFZQ010003262.1, read as the reverse complement.
GTGCGGCCAGGGACGTACCGGCCGGACCGCTTCCTACAGGCCTGATCAGACACCATCACACACCACCATATAACACCATCACAGACCACCATGAATCATCACGAAACATCATGGAACCATCATGTGATGTGTTATGAGACACCATCATGTGATGGGTATCTGCAGTAGGGCTGCAATTAAAGGTGAACTGACAGGGTAAAAATTCTTGCAACTGATTTCTCTGAAAATGTTCCTATGCATGAACTACACTCCAGAATTGAGACGGACAGAATAGGGCCGCCTCTTGTCCCGCCTATTTTAAGGAGTAAATAGTGTGTGGTTTGTGATTGGCCGGTATCGTTGACACCTGTGTGTGTGGCCCTAATCCGGCCAATCACAAACCAAGCACTATTTACGTCTTAAAAGAGGCGGGACGAGAGGTGGCCCTATTCTGTCCGCCTCAATTCTGGACAGAGTGTACATGTACACTTGTGGCCATACAAATTTTCGCGTACTGCATGCTGCCGGAGAGCCGACTGATGCAAACGCACCAAGCGGCAACGGTGCGAACTAAAAATAATCCCGGTCTGATCGCCGTGAAGGGAACGCAGCGCTTTGAGGGTGCGACAGGGAGGCTAAGTCGCACCCTCAAAGCAAAGTTCAAAGCGCTGCGTCCCCTTCACGGCTATTAGACCAGGTTTATTTTTAGTTCGTACCGTTGCCGCTTGGTGCGTTTGCATCAGTACCCTCTCCGGCAGCACACGGTACGCGACAATTTTTATGACCGCAATTGTACGTATTTGTATATGTCCAATTTTTTTTGCTTTTTCCACCGATTCGTTTTTTAAATAAAAATTCGCAAATTTACCCTAAAAAAGGTCGTCAAAAAAATCTACATCCTTGACAGTGTGTATGGCATGCTACTTAAACCAAAACGTTCTAAATGCTGACTGAATAGGGGTGACCGGGGATGAATGCACCACTTTTTGCTTCACAATTAATTTTTGAAAAACCAAAGTGTTTCAAGGAAAATACGTATATAGACTTTATCTGTTATACATCGTAGTTTGTCTGTATATTATTCGTATTTGCTTGGGATCATTGTTTTGTCCGGTTTTGTCCAGGAAAAATTAATGAAACCAACAAGAAAAATGGTGCAAAAGGCCCCTACCCATGGGTGTAATGCACCACTCAAAAATACTACTTAAAATGCATAAATACTTCATATTCAAATCGTCAATTCGGGGCGTATTAATAGATAATTATCTGGGAAACCTTCGTACATTAAAATTAAACCATGAAATATGCTGCAAATGCAAAATTACGATAGTCGAAATGAACACCCAAAAACGTCAAGTTGGCCAAGTCGAAGTCACGCCTAAATCTAATAAAAATTCCCTTAAAAACGCAAAAATAAGACCAAAAAATAGATACAAAACAACGTATTCTACTTACCAGATGCTGGAATAATCCCGATGGGCCATATAACGCCCGAAAAACGATGTTTTGTGCGAGTTTTTTCCTGATCTAAAGATATAAAATTGCGAAAATATAAGCGAGTTTGAAATTGCCGCCGGTGGTATGGCAATCATTAGCTGATTAAAACGCTCATCTTGATTACAACACGATTTTTACGCCTAAAAAGTCGTTACGATTTCCGAAATGCCTACCAAATGCTTTATTCGTAGCTACGCCGTCTAATCCAGATCAGACAATTCATATTTGAATCGCCAGAGGGATTATAGAACCCGTTTAGATTCGGAAACACGTCACGATTACGTTGTAATTGCGCCGACATTTTTCATTCGATTTGCGGGCGGAGCTTAAGCTTTTGGCACTGACGGCACGCCAATGATGACGAAATGATTGACGCGTGTGTGCCTGGGTGCCGAAATTGCGTGTTTTTGACCCATTTTCGAAACGGGTTTAAACATAGAAGCGATCGTCAAACAATTATGAGAACAATATACAGACGTACATAAATAACTAGTAATTGGTTTGCTGAACTGTCTAGGTGACTAAAAACGTCACAAATTGCCGTGTCTGGTTACCTTTAAATTATTTTCAAATGTAATAAACTATCATTTCAAAGCTAAATCAAGTTTTTCAAACTAAAATCTTGTTAATAATTAAATACTTTTAGCTTTTCAATGAATTTAATTTAGTTTGAACTAGTGCATATTTATTTTTAAAATGAAATAGAGTTGCAATTTGTTTAAAATGAAATAATACATTTAGTTTTAAAAAATAAAATTATTTATCTGAAATTAATTAGAGTTACGTTCAAACTGGTCCGAATGCCCTTATAGTCCGAATGGACCTTTCTGAGGAATTTTGACTTTAAACCATGCGTTTTCCCACAACATTCAATTGTTGTTAAAACGACGGTTTGGCAATGGCGCCCAAACGAAAGCACACCACACTTTCTACGTCGAATGAGGAACAGAGCAAAGCAAATTCACCTTCAAACTTCTACTATTTTGTTTAAAATAAATGTACCGGTACCGACTGTATTAGCACTGCATTTCTATGAAGACTCGGTAATCCCAATAACATCAAAATATATGTGATAGCTTGTATAGATGTTTTGTATTTAATTCATAAACCTAATAACATTCTTATCATTGTTTTGATGTTTTCTTGTTAAATGTGCCTTAAAGGTGATCTGACAGGGCGGGAAATGTGGACCTTGACCAACCCTGCCATTTGGTAAATTTGGACTACCCGCCAATACCCGCCAATTAGTCATGCAATGATTGGCCAAAAACGGCATTCGAGGCATTTACCAAAGTCCACTTTTCCCGCCCTGTCAGTTCACCTTTAAATGGAAAAGAACTTGCATGCAATAAATGTGAAAAGTTGTTTCGAAAAACGACACTTGAGCCAAAATGTGAATACTGGTCTTGTTTTATTTATAAAAATTATAAAAGCTCTACTTTAACACTTTTAAATTTAATGCGAAGTCATGCAAACACTTTCCAACAAAGTTATCAAGTGTCATTGAGTGTCTTACATTTATATACATTGCTGATTTTTTTCAGGTTTGTCAAACTTATGCATATATTTTAATTGAATTTGTTTATAATTTTTGGATATTCGATATGCGTAATTATCGATATATCGATTACAATGCATGTAGTTAAATTATCTCGATTTCAGCCTCAGGGGGATTTAAAATGTGAATGGGATATTAATTGGGTAATTCAAAGGTCAAACAGGGATTTATTTTGGGACTATTTCTCACACTTGGACAAGCAGTTTAGTTTTGCACTTTATAATAAAAACGGTGTAATTTGAAAATGAAAGTCTATATAATTTTATAATGAAAACGAACATTTTAAATTGAAAAACACCTAAAATTATTTTACATTAAAAACCGTATAAATTCACAATCAATTCCATTTTAAAATCTAAACCAAATTCATTAAATTTTAACATCAAAAACCATTTTTATTTACATTATCACATAAAAATCATATTTATTTACATTTTATATCAAAACCGATCTCAATGAAATTTTAATATGAAAACCGTATTTATTTACATGTTATATCAAAACCGAATTTATTGACATTTTAATATCAAAACCAAATTCAGTTAAATTTTACAAAACAAAATCAAAAAATTCATATGAATTTTAAAATCTAAAGCATTTTAATGTAATAACTTTACAATGATTGAAAAGCATTTTAATTTTATAATGTAGAATAAAAATGCTTTCCATTTTCAGGTTGTACATAGGTACTGCAAAATAAAATGACATCAGTTTTTATTTCAAAATGAAAATGTTTCATTCAAAACTGAAATGGCTCTTGATTTTAAAATACATATGAATTTGAATATATAAAAATTAAATTGTTCAGTTAAGAACATTCCTTAACCACAATTATGCAAGCCCTCTAACTGGCAAATTATAATCCCATGAATATTTGTTATTTAAAATCTTGTAACAAAACTTTAATTATAGAAGGTTTTAAAACAATTGGTGGTGGTTTTATTAGCTGCGTTATGGAAACATTAATGTTCACACAAATACTGTACCTGTGTACATGTTTGAACTTATGGTAGAAAGTTATAAATTCAAACCCTCCAATTTGTGGCTTTTTTGTTGTTTGCAAGAAATTAGTGTGTCTGTGGTATAGTGGTTATGACTTGTGCGTCACATGTTTAAGGTGCTTAATTTGATCCTGTTCAGCAACAAACTACTTTTTTATTTCTCCAGCTGGTAAATTTTTGAAATGGCACAAATTATTCATAGTTCATATATTTGTCCATTAAACTTAGTACCCAAAAACTGAGTTTTTCACAGCTTGTTTTGGGCAAGATAATATATGGTTTAAAATAAGGAATTAAATTATCACACTACATTTAATTAAATTAAATATCGAAATGTATTCCTGACTTATAATAATGCAACAAATGATTTTCGAATTTTCGGAATGTTTCCATTTTTAAGAAATTGCATTTATTGAAAATTAATTTAAGAAATTTTGTACATTTTTATCGAAAAAGGTTATGGCAATTGTGGGTTACATTGCATTGTTAGGAAGCAACAAATCATTTCCGAAAGAAAATAAAATTCATATTTTCCCCCAAAACGATTGACCAAAGTCAACAAAATACTGTAATTGGTCTGGTGTCACATTGTTTCAACACATGACTAACAGGAAACTCCGTGACAAGCGAACGATATAAAACATTATCGATTTATATCGATATATCCATAACTGCCTTTCCCTTCTGGATACCGCAAAGTATAGGGAGCGTGCGTGTTTTCAATCAGCGCCAGAGGTGGCGACGAGCGGAACTAAAAATAGGAGAGCGTTTTCGCCCTGATGAAGGATACATATGCGTATTTATGCTTGGGAATTTTAAAGAGCGTTTTATACAACG
>JAQFZQ010003261.1:0-11189 GCA_034696005.1 Glomeris marginata | reverse complement strand
GTGCTCCGAAAACGGCAGCACCGAATCGGCCTGCACCTAACCGACCAGCACCGAACCGATCGTGCACCGAATCGGCCGCGCACCGAAGCCATCAACACCAAACCGGCGGCACCTAAAAGTCCGCGCCGAACTGCCGGCGCCTAAACGTGACGTACCGGCGGCAGAAATGTGTTTGTTTGGGGACCTGCAAAGGGCAGACCGGCGTTAAATAGGCCAAAGTAAAGGCGCTTCATCCAACGGACTTGCTCCCACCAAAAGTTCGTCTGCTCCATGTAATTTAAGCCTAATGAACTCATTTTGCACAGTTTTTACAAGTAGATTGGTGTTTGAAAGCATTTTTATGCTGCGTATTGTCGGTAAAATCATCATCTATTATTCAAATTACTGTTTTACTATTTGTGATGCATTTTTATAGCAAAATTAGGCAAAGGAACATCGTTTTTTGTGCGAGATTATATTTTGTGTAAAGTAAAACTATTATTTAAATATTAGATGATAATTTTACTGACAATCTGCAGCATAAAAACGCTTTCAAACACCAATCTACTTGTAAAAACTGTGCACAATGGATTTATTGGGCTTAAAATACGCAGATAGAGCAGACGAGCAGTTAGTGCCACTGCCCAATTGTTTGTATAAATTAGGTTGAACGTCTGATTATAAGTAGAAACATGGTTATGAGATTACATGGTTCCGATATGAATTGGTTTTCGTCGTTCCGCGATGTCATCTATTTAAAGATGGATGTGTGCCTATAGTCGACTTTAGGTAATTCCTATATGTTCACATTATCCCTTTTTATTTTACAATTGCAATTTTTTCAATTTCAAAATAATCGCTATTTTAATCAGTTTATTTTATCAATCATCACATCTAATTTCATTTGAGTTATCGCAAAATGATTACAATTATAATGTTGAACTTGATTAAAGGCTGTTCAACATTTTCATTGTCATATATAGATTATAATATGACGCCATTTCATTATTGCGTACAACATGGAAATTTAGCATCTTACGAGCGATGCATTGAACGATTTCATTCGTACTACAAAGAAGTCGATATACGGTTAACAGTTCGTCATTGACAAATGTCATTTCATAAATGCGTATCGTAACGGAGTAAATACTTAAAGACTATGTCACAGCCTGTGAGAAAATCCTGGTTCATAGGTACAGATACAACTGTTAGACATTTAGGTTTCTAGACCACGTTTTATGGAAGTACATAACACGGTTGCCAGTTATAGCATCACGCGCTGTCAAAGCTCCTCGAATAGGCACTTGGCACTTGACGTGATCTCGGCATCGTGGCCCACCTCAATGGGCCTCTTTTGTGACCATCAAACGTCAGCTTTCAATGTCTCCTTTACCATCTTGCATGGTCAAAGACCATTTAAGTGGTAAATTGCACAGTGTGACGCGATGACACTGGAACACCATGATTATGTCCGACATCAATTGCTGCTCTCAGGTCGTCTGTTCAAGTGGCACACGTGCTTGTTCCAAAAATTATGGTCTTGCTTTTTACAAACGCTGTAGGTATTTTGACTGCAAACTTTACAAACCAGGATTTTCTGCGCGCGGCGTTCGATCACACCGTGCGTAATATACAAGCGCAGTTGAATAATACAACGCATATTGTTATACCGTAAATTTTCTAACAGAAGGAGGTCTCCAATTGAAGCCGTCTCCGGGTCGTTTTGGCTTGACAAACCGATTCCAAAACAAGTCTGCCTTTGTTATTGGAAACCAGTTTGTACAAGAAGCCCGGGCTTATATTGGATTATATACGGTAGTTTCTGTTTTGGAGCATGATTCATAGTAGTAGTAGAAGTTGTCCTTCTTGGGAATCTTCGATCTGCTCCATTGATGTCCATCGTTTATCGCTGGCCACCACTCGGCTATGTTGTTTTCAGCGGCAGTATCTCGCTTGATCGGTGTTTGACGATTGTTAGTATGTACGTGGTTTTCACAGCATTCACTTTTGTCACAGTCACTTTTTACGTATCGACTCGGTTTCATTTGCCAGTTTCACACATGCGCAAGTAGAACAAACTTACAGAGTATCCTTACATTATAACGCAACAAAACATTTTAAAATAACATACCGACTTTAAATATTGAGTATGCGCAACATTCCCAGGCCTGTCAATGGACCCTTTAAAACCTATAGTTTAAATTTAGGATTTTTAACCTTTTTATATAGCTTTTAATATGTGCAAAAGCCTGTATTTTGCATTGTAAACTAATAATTCGGTTACTGTTCTGTCTGATATTGTGAAAAGAACTGCCAAAAATAGGTACATATCAAGGTGTTGGAAAAGTGGGCAACTCAGGTGAATGCATTAAAATGTAGAGAAAACCTGCAAATTACTGATCAAAAATGATTTCGACTTTTATCTGAAGGGTTTATTAATTTGATATTTTTGCGGATTGCTATTCAAAGCCATATTGCATCTTAAAGCCTCTGAGTTCATTGATTAAATTAAAACAAATATTTAATGGTTTCTCTCTAGTATGTTACGTATTGCAATATATACCGACAATGCGCATATAGTTGGACATTGCTATGGGAAAGTCGGAATAATAAAACCAATATTAGTCTAATTACATTTTTTTAAGAATTCACAAAATTTGAAGCCAAAATAATATGCACCTTTAAGTTTGAATAATAAAATTGCAGTTTTGTGTATTTTTGTGAATGAAAAGTGTCGATTTTATGGTACAAAAAACATTTATCTGCAAGGGAAATAATACTTGTTAATAAACTTTATAAAACTATTTTTTTAGTATGGAATCTATAAGAACCTATACATATTTTCAAATTTCAAACCTTAAAGGAGAACTGACACGATTTTGTAACATACCCTGAAAAGTTCCCAGATTATTTATTGTATTTTTCTTATCATTCCCTTAAAATTTCAATATTTTTTGCTGAGTATTTTCTATTTAGCGAAACAGTGCAGAACCGTAAATCAGTATACACTTTGACACACGGAAATAGACCTAATTTAGAGTTCTTGAAATAAATTATATCTCTGTGAATAAATATTTAAAAAAGAAAAGAAATGAACACATAGCTACAATGTTAATCATTCTTTCTACAGTCCGAATATCATGGAGTGTTACAAAACCCTGTCAGTTCTCCTTTAAAGTGGCTATTTTTAAATTGCTTTAATTTAGAACTTTGCATTTCTGTTTTGGAATTTATCTTAATGAATTGACCATTTTCAATTTGATGTTCTTTTATTGGCTTAAAAACGTTTGCAAATTGCGAGGAAAGCTTGTTTTCAGCCAATAGGGTTGCATTGCATGTTTGTCAGATTATCGCGAGTTCTTAAAGTGTGTGGGTGGTCAGGTCCCAAGACTTTGGTCCGTTTCTCAAGGACCTCTTTGTAAGTGATTAATGCTTCTTTGTGTTGGCCCTGTTGGGACAGTGTATGGGCAATATTATGTTGAGTGGTTAATGTGTCTGGGTGGTCAGGTCCCAAGACTTTGGTCCGTTTCTCAAGGACCTCTTTGTAAGTGCTTAATGCATGTTCGTGTTGGCCCTTTTGGGACAATGTGTCGGCAATATTATGTTGAGTGGTTAAAGTGTGTGGGTGGTCAGGTCCCAAGACTTTGGTCTGTTTCTCAAGGACCTCTTTGTAAGTGATTAATGCTTCTTTGTGTTGGCCCTTTTGGGACAGTGTTTGGGCAATATTATGTTGAGTGTGTAAAGTGTCTGGGTGGTCAGGTCCCAAGACTTTGGTCTGTTTCTCAAGGACCTCTTTGTAAGTGATTAATGCTTCTTTGTGTTGGCCCTTTTGGGACAGTGTTTGGGCAATATTATGTTGAGTGTGTAAAGTGTCTGGGTGGTCAGGTCCCAAGACTTTGGTCTGTTTCTCAAGGACCTCTTTGTAAGTGATTAATGCTTCTTTGTGTTGGCCCTTTTGGGACAGTGTATCTGCAATATTATGTTGAGTGCGTAAAGTGTCTGGGTGGTCAGGTCCCAAGACTTTGGTCTGTTTCTCAAGGACCTTTTTGTAAGTGATTAATGCTTCTTTGTGTTGGCCCTTTTGGGACAGTGTTTGGGCAATATTATGTTGAGTGTGTAAAGTGTCTGGGTGGTCAGGTCCCAAGACTTTGGTCTGTTTCTCAAGGACCTCTTTGTAAGTGATTAATGCTTCTTTGTGTTGGCCCTTTTGGGACAGTGTATCTGCAATATTATGTTGAGTGCGTAAAGTGTCTGGGTGGTCAGGTCCCAAGACTTTGGTCTGTTTCTCAATGACCTCTTTGTAAGTGATTAATGCTTCTTTGTGTTGGCCCTTTTGGGACAGTGTTTGGGCAATATTATGTTGAGTGGTTAAAGTGTGTGGGTGGTCAGGTCCCAAGACTTTGGTCCGTTTCTCAAGGACCTCTTTGTAAGTGATTAATGCATCTTTATAATGGCCCTGACGTAATAGTGTTTCAGCTAGTTGAAACTGTGCAGACAATGTTGCTGCATGGTCATGTCCGATTTTTGACTCAAGTGACTCAATACAGATGTTTCCAAATGCATAAGACTCTTCGTACCTGAAAGTCTCTCTTAAAGCTGCAATGATTTTTTCTGGTATTCCATTGAATTGATTTACCAAATCATCATCCTTGGTTGCATAATTCCAAACTAATGCACCTTGGGCAGTTAACTGATCGTCAGTGTGGTTACTAATAATAAAAAGTGCTTTCTCTAGAACAAGATGTTGCTTGCCAGCATCTTGCAACATGAGCCTCGTAACACTCTGAACCAACCTGTGGATATTGGCCTTGCCATCATGTAGAGTGATCATTGAATACTTTTGTATCAGCATGATCACCTGACCCAATCTGTCCAAATCATTATTTACAATCTCTGAAAAGAATGAAATTGGGATGTCATTTGGATTTAGGTACGCCATGATATAAAAAATTTCCATGGCATCCTCTCCGAATTTTGATTTTTCAATTTCCGCTAATGTAATGTTCCACGTCATGAATGTGGTCTTCGTGTATGTATCATCACAATCATCTGGAAATTGGAATTCTAGGAATTCTTTTGTTTTGCCCTTGTACAATTCCAAATAATCAGAGATACAAAACTGAGTCCCTCGTGTTTTCTGGTACACTAATTGTTTTTGTCTTATATGTGCTACGGCTTGCTGCAAGGCGAGAGGAAAATTCTGCAACTGCTTTGTCAGTTCTTTGACATCGTTGTCTTGTTGGTCGTCCTTAATTCCCAATGAGCTTTTTACTAATTCCTCAGCCTCCGTGTCGTTTAGCACATCTAATTCTAACAAAATTGCATTTGGCCATTTTTGGTTTCGAGACGTTAGTAAGAAGTGTGACATGGTCATGCTGTGTTTTGTTGCGGGTAAAAAGTTGTCAATGCCATCAATTAAAGTGGTGTCGGTTTTGAAATACTGTGCATTGTCAAAAATAAATAAACTCGTTCTGTTTTGGAAAAAGCAATACACTTGCTGAACAATAGATTTCATCTCCATTTCCATCTTGTTAGCGTCTTGTGTTGGAATTTTCAGATAGTCTTTACATAAAGTACGGAAGCAATTTCTCATAGAGTCCTGCGTTTCTGCGTCGATCCATACGATGCTTCCGTAATTGTGACCGTACACACGAACATATTGTCTTGCCAATTGAGTTTTCCCGATTCCTCCTAAACCGTAGACAGGTGCCATTTGTGATATCACTGCAGTACGGTTGCTATCCTTTTTACACTGCAAAGCTGCGTGTAATCGCTCAAGCTCCTCTGTTCGCCCAGTAAAAGATGCCAATGGATCCATCACATTGAAGAGAATGCCACTTAAAATATCTTTCATGAAGCCATCACCTTTCTTCAAATAACATGATTCATCTTTTTTTCTCCACCATTCTGTCATTTTCCCAAATATTTGATAGTATCTTGCAGTTTCCATTTCACTCGGATTGCCAAATTTTGTCTTTATTATACTTTCTAGGCCTTTGTTTTTGGGCTGCCCTGTTAATATTGTCAATTTGTCAGCAAATTCCTCAATTTTGTTTAGATCAATTTTGCTTAGATCATTTTTTTTTAATCAATTTTTGTAAATCCCAGAGAAAGTCTAGGGAAATTTTTCACCTGAATGTCAAAATACAATTGTTGGTCAATGTTGTGTGCATTTAACTGCCGAGTCAGATATTCCAGTATTTCCTTGGGCTCTTCATTGAGTGGTTCCGTATTGAATTTGAACATTCCTTTGCCCTCATCAAACACTAACACATTTCCTGCAATTTTGGTAACTTCCTTCGCTAGTTCCTTGCTCAATTTTGTTATTGTACAAATTTTGTCAACGGTCCGCTGAAAAACAATGTTGACGAATTCATCGCACAGAGTTTTATTAAGGTTTGGCTGCACATTTTCAAACAAAGTTGGGAGCTTCAATTGGCAATCTTTCATGTGCTTGATTGTATTCTCGTTGCTGCTCTGTTTATCACCCATTTTTTTTTCATTGTACCAATTGAAAAGTCTCTCTCTGAATGTTTTAAGGACTCCATTTTGGAATTTGCCCTCTAGAAAATCATTCCTATATTTCCAGCCGCTGCCATCTTTGAAAAGAACTGTCTGTGCTAAGAATGCACGATACATTCTAAAAGTTTTATCTCTGTCCAAGCCTTTACACTCAGCAGTTTGAATTTTTATTAGCAATTTTATCACCTGCTCAATCTCAATGTCATGTCGTAAAAGCTCTATAGCTTTATCCACTTTGAGATTAAATGCTTTGCCTCGTTCTTCTCCCAACACAAAATTAAGTGGGTTTTTCACCTCAACTGCATTATCCTTCAGATCAGCATGTCTATTGGTGTATATTACAAAATGGCAATTTAAGGTTCCATTATTGTGTCCAAAGATAGGATCATTACTCTTAGACTTGTTCAATTCATCCTGTATCTTTTTGAAAGACTGGAAATATTTTTGCAGTGGCAATTCACGACCGGTTTCAAAATCTGTTATAGTTATTTTATAGTTTTCATTCTCTCTGGATTTGGACTGCACAAATATTACATTCTGCCTGTCACTGGCATCTGTGTAACGAAAGACGACATCGTCAAAATCACCTGCTTTTCCCAAATTCCCAGCCAATTTGAAATCTTTTAGTTGTCGGTCTCCTTGAAGTTTGCACAAGGTAAGCAAATTGATTTCCATGAAATGCCCTTCAGAACCAGCAGACTCGAGTCTCTTCTTGTAGGTTTCCTCCATTGAATAGTTGTCCACTTTGTTGTCCTCACAGTGTTTTGGTACTTTATAGTCAGTCATTTCTGTTAGAAATGAGCATCAGCATCTTCATTAAAATATGTGTTACAGGCAATGATTCAAATCCGGCAGTGTTCAAGACTCCGAATGTCATGGGACAAATGCCAAAATATATTCCGTTTCAAAAATATAGCAGTGCCTGTGATTAACAGGGGTCACACCATAATCATGTTGCATGTACCTACACTATGTGTGTTGCGGAAAATGTCTGTTGGAATGCAGGGCTCCTTCATTAATTATGTTGCATATTTTGCAAGTGACTACAGCTACTTCACTGTTTTGCAAGGGAGTGTTTAGCATGTTACTAATATTTTCTAATTTACCCGAGTTCTGTCGTATATGAATAGGACTGTTCAATCATTACAAGTTCAACAAAGGCTTGAAATGATAGCGAATAGTTTACGCAGTATAGCAAATATTTTAAACATAATTCACAGAAATTGTGTTATTGAAAATTAGCAAACTCCACATTTCACATTTGTTTGAATTATAGTCCGATTGAGGTTTTCCAGTTGCCTTCACCCTTCTTGCTGACCCCACCGCTAATTGATTAACAAAAGGACTACAAGGGTATTTCCTCGGGCAAGAAGGGCGATTGAAACTGGAAAACCTCACAGCTAAAGTAATACGTTTCTTGTATATAAGAAACTTGTTATAAGAAATTAATGAAACCGAAATAATGCATTTCATTTTTGCTGGTTTTTATATTAAATTTTAAATGAAGTTGAACTTTCTGGAAACAAAAAATTAATTACTATAGGAATGAAATTGTACAAAATTGCACCAGAACGCAGACAAGGCTACTCACAAACTGTAAAATCTGAAATGGATGAAACCTGTCTGTCAATTTAATCTCCTTCATCTCCTTTTTGATCAGGGTGTGATTTATGATATTTGTTCGAAATCTCTTTCAATGAATGCTGTTGACATGTTATCTGTCGTGATTTCACTAGTTGTTTTTTTAAACTAATAAATGTATAGTACAGGATGGGGCAGTCAAACCCCCTTTTTCTTAGGGGCGTGTGTGGAGGGGGAAGAGGTAGTGACCATCACGATCTACACCCTTGGAAGTTTAGTAACCATACAGCATAGGACCGGTGAACTACAAGGTGTCAGTGAGAACTTTGTTCGTTCGAGACTCGCAATGTTTACAAAATGATGGTTGGCACTTTCCTGAATTGTAGTTCAGATATAATGACCCACTAAGCAAATAATGTATGGACGTATTCGATACCAAGGTCGTGTGGTCCATAAGACGTATTGTTGTCTGTTTTGGTATAGTGAGTGAGCTTAGTGTATTTTTCCAATAGGGTAATATTCAAAGCTTGAAACTTTTTGTTGCTTCCATGGTAATTTCCATTTGTGCTCTTTACATTTATTGCAATAAATTGATGTAATAAATTTTTCTTGACATTTGTTGGGAATGACATGTTTTATTACAATGTCTCATAAAATTGAACCCTGATAAAACTTCATGCCTGGGACTGCACATTTACATTGTATCTGTGTTTGGGTTTGAGAAATATTAGACCCATCTTTATGATTTCAGAATGTGTTTTTGGCTAAACCTTTTGATTGAACATCATTCCGATTTATTTTGAAAGTCCGTAAACAAACAGCTAGTGATATTTAATCAGTCCGACCTATGCTTCAATATGGCATTAAATGAAGAATGACCATTGATCATGTTTTAAAATATATTGGAAACTAGTCTCTTTAATTTTGGTCGGCTCTAACCTGAAGGACATCATATACAGGTGGGATATTCATTTGTCAACTTTGGCAATAATTAGCAAATGCTCCCTTGTGGCAAACTAGCTGCAGTAATGTTTAATATGTAAAATAAAATAAATGTCAATGAAACTGTTATTTGGAACGACGCTTACATTCTGGTGGCCGATATTGGAAGTGTCATTAGTGGGCACCTCAGTCTTTTGTATCGCAATAACTTTGGGCATTTGGTAAATAACTTTCAGCATAATATGCAACTGTAACGCATAAGTTTAGCAATGTGTTTGTTTGAGTTTCTGCATGGCAGGTCAGAATGTTTATACTAAAGTGGTGATGGAATGGATTAGGCAATTGAACATTAAATCTGTAGGACATGCTGTATGCATAAAGTTTATGTCAAAGTGCATTTTGTAAACTTAAAGATGATGTTACCAAAAGGTGTGCAACACATGTCCATCGCTTGAAAAGCTTAGTAGGGTCTGGAAGTTGCTTCGTGAGTTTAGAAAGTTGTCTACATTAATCAGTTAAAGAGCACATATTACGTATTTGTACGCTTAGTAATACCGCATATCCAATGTCTCCACAAGTCAAAATATTTTGATGATTTCGGCAGGTTTTTGCTTATGGAAACGCGGCCCGAGACGCAATATTTCATTCCTGCCGCAACTGATAGAATATTTCAACACTGTCAAAGTTTTACCGTGTGCGTACGTGCAAGGTCACGACTGGTAGCTATCGTGGTGGCAGCAATCTTGAATTGTGACCTAACTGCTGAAATTTTCTCAATGCAACTTGCATGGAAACCGCAATGTAATGTTGCGTGAGGCACTTTCTGAAAATCCAAAATCGACCAGTTTTCTGGATGTCATCGTTTTGGACGTGCACTTACATAAGTGTTATGAGCTGCTTAATTGCTGTAGCAAAACTATTTTTAATAAATACATTTATAAATGTGCACACGCGATGATGCCCGTCTCAATTTGTGGAGCGATATACCGTATTTCCTCTAAAAATAACCTGCTTCTAGTTTTAACTTTCTCAAATACAAGCCGGGTTCGACAACAATAAATAAAAATATAGGCCTGCCTCGAAAATAATCTAGGTAATATTTTGGGCTAAAAATAGACGCCTTCCTTTGCTTTCGCTAACCTAGCCTAATCCTTATAACTCAAACAAAAGGTATAAAAAGGCAGCTCGAAACTGTATTCTTTGTATAGTTTTTAAATCATTACTTTTAAACTCGCTGTCGCAGGAAAGTATTAGCCGTTTTTCATTTAAAAATACGAAGTTGTTAAGATGTCAAATGTGAATTAACAAAGCGCTCGATGTGCATTTAAAACTGTTTTTAAAAGTTTTACCGTAATTTTAAAGTGTTTCATGGCCCTACGAAAAATTACTGCAACTGCTAAAGTCTCATCGTCTGGCCGCCAGTGTGTAACGCAGGTTTATTACCAGTTTGACCTTGTTTGAACTGTCCAATAGCGCACACATCACGTAACAGATGT
Source organism: Glomeris marginata (assembly GCA_034696005.1). Classification (NCBI taxonomy): domain Eukaryota; kingdom Metazoa; phylum Arthropoda; class Diplopoda; order Glomerida; family Glomeridae; genus Glomeris; species Glomeris marginata. Next base: position 669 of record JAQFZQ010003261.1, on the reverse strand, counting down.
TAAGAACAACTCACAGTAAAGGGACCAAATTTTACCCTTTTGAGATTGAAATTTTTCCTTATTCTTAACACACGTATAGGTTCTTTTATAGGCACAACACGTGTTTCAACCAGCCATCATCAGGTGTCACAACCAAATTGCAACCACCACCAATTGCAATTATTAGAAACAGCGCTTGCCATTGGAAAAGAAACCGGGGCCCCCTCGACCGAAGTCGCCATGCCTGTTTAGCTCTTTCTAATAATTGCAATTGGTGGTGGTTGTAATTTGGTTGTAATTTGGTTCCGGATAGCCTACGTAGAAACCGGCGTCAAGTAGGTAGGCTGGCCTCCAATATTAGCTTGAAATTATTTACAAGCCCATGTTAGTATTCGGGGAAATACAGTACTTGTGTTGAACAATTTAGGAAGGTTTACAACGTACACTTTGGCATCATATTCAATGAATGGTCAATTGTTCAATTGCCTTCTCCATTCACCTTATAACATTCTTTCTTCCCCCTGCAGCTCGCTCCCACACCTTGCTAAACTTACGAATTACGGTTTTAAATACGGCCGGATTCGAAACATTGGCTGTAATGTATATCGAGTTCATTAAGGCAGGACTAGGTGTACGTTTATTTGAGATCTCTGTCAATAGATGGCAGTGCAAACGCGGGACACCGTGACG
>JAQFZQ010003260.1:0-11202 GCA_034696005.1 Glomeris marginata | reverse complement strand
TCCCAAGGAAATCACGTGAAATCATGTGGTTGGGAAATCATGTGTACACTTTTTCATACAGTGAATCACCCCTCGCATTCTGCTAAAGGCTGAATTCTTCCTGTGGTGACTCGACACATTCCTTGTTCAATAATTGCTGTGGCCCTGTCCCACTTTTCTGGCCGGTCCTTTTGTACCAGTAGATAAGCCCATCTTGGAACATTTAAGGTAAAAACAGCATTCAACACAATGATAATTGGCACAATATATGCGTTATATTCTTCAATATCATAGTGATCAAAGTACTATACACAGCACAGAGATATTGTAAATGTTGTCATAACATTTATGTACATTTCAAATTTAGTTTAACAATTTCAATTGGCATCAATTAAAGGAGAAGTATCATGATTTTGTAAGGTCCCATTCCCTTAAAACTGTTTAAAGGAAAGAGAAAATTAAACTAGCAGTTCCTTTGGAATGTTTTTACACCAATTATTGATAGATTAATTTATCGAGAATTGACGAATTACAATGAATTTTAGCGCCATTGGCTAACTGCCAACCATGATATCATCAACATATTACCAAAAGGTGGCTGTCAGTGATATGTCAAGTGCCACCTTTTGTGATTGTTATCCGGTTGAAGTATTGCTTTGAAAATTCGGAAAGTATACCAAACATCACAATTAAACTTGAGAAAAGCTTTGACAATAATAAACAGTACGAGAAATTACCATGATACTTCTTTTTTAAACTTTTAAAAGATATACTAATAAAATGTATGCAGCTGCTTTCTGTTCATTACAGTTCAAAACCACATTTTAATGAAATTGGGTCTACATTTGTAATAATCACGTTTTTAAAGTCACATGCAGCACATAGCAAGTTGTTGTATACTTTCTCCTGAATGTGGTGTTATGAACAATTTATGTAGCTGTTTATGGTTATTTTTCGGAATTCATGCCAATTTTGAATTACACTTTTATTAGCACCATATTTAAAAAAATTAAAAACATTGTAACTTTTTATATACAGGTGCAAATGCAATTTTTACAAAATGCAACGATTTTTATCTCTTGTATAAATGTTTAACAATGCATACAATTTATTATATCCCTGTACATAAGTATTATGACAACCTCTGCAATGTCTCTGTGCTCTGTATAGTATTTTGAACATGATACTTTATTTGTTGTATGTTTCCACTTACAAATACAGTGCCAATTGTGATTATGATAAATGCTGTTGCTACCTGAGCTGTTGCAGGATGCACTTGTCCACTGGCGCAAAACGACCAACCATACAGGGGGATGGGCAATGGCAATTAAAGGATTAAGATCTTAAAAAAGGTCCTTGTGTTGAAGAGCAGTCCACAGACTCCGCGTTTGTGTCAAGGCCACCACCTCTTAGTTCCACCTCTCAACCTGTTTGGTTGCATCACCTTTTGACTCTTGCTTCATCACGGAAACTTCCAGTCAAGTGAACTGTGTCCTTGGTTGTGCAACCCTTTTGCTTAAGGTGCAGCCAGACATGCGGCATTTGGTGAGCACTGAGGAACTGCTTGCCAAATGCCGAGTAGCCGAGGTGCTTGGCATGGGGTTTGCCGAGTACTTGCCAAATAGCAAGCACCTTGAACCACATATGCACAACATGGCGTGCATAAAATTGCTCTGGGAACAACAAATATTCACCATTGAGCATCTATACATGGACAGCAATGGATAGCGATTCGGAACTGCTCATTAGTTCAGCTGCCTATGTAGTAATGTCTTGTGGCAGTATGTTATTAAATAAAAAGAAGAAAAAGCCAAGAAAAAGAAGATGGTGGATGACATCACTGAACAAAAGCAGAGAAACGTAAGTACAAGTGTATTGTGGCATTATTTGCCCCAGGTATATGAAATAATGGGAATTATATGTTAAACCAAGTGTCCTTTGTTGTACATAACTTATCAATATGGCCAAGTCAATTTCAATTATTAATTTCCATAAATGCAAAGTGTTCACATATTAGTGCACAAAGCGTTTTAGAAATACTGCTCACAGGTTTCACTTTTACAAACATGCACAATTTGTGGTAAAGATGACATGTATAAATAAATAACATAACTAGCAGTCAATAAAACAATGGAGGTTTATGTATAGCAAACTGGAGGTGTCACAGCTACTGTATGTGGTGTTGATGTATACACATCTGTATGTGTGATGGGATATACAAAATTGAAGTAACAATTAACAACCCTGTCAATGATGCTGAAACATATTGCAAGACCACACATAAAACAAAGGGGAATGTGTATGTCTTCAAAATGGTTGTTAAAACTGAGACTGCTAATGAACCAGCTACAGTGGAATGTGTCTATGGTGCAAACCTGTGGATGATGGAAACATTGAAATGCTGTGGGGCCACAGATTACATGATAAAAATCTTATGTAAAAATCCTGTGAAAGCTGGAAACATGTTTATGATGGCAAGTTTGTCCAGTCCCTTGAGTTTCCAACATAGACATGTTTTAATGTATTTAGGATGGAGCAAAATTGTGACCTTTCTTTAAATATCTTTTATTTTGGAAACATTAATGCAGGATTGAATAGGATAGTGAATAGGAAAGCAGGTATGGGATATCCGAAAAATGTGTTGTGGTTGACATCATGACCTTCAAACGTAAACATGTTTATGTTGTTAGCTGTTTGATTTACAAGTACATTTTAAATGAGAAAGCACTTGACTTTATTGTTTGTACATTTAGTTAAAACAGGAGAAGTCAATTGAAATAATCTGTATTTCGTTTAGGTATAGTGGCACATGCTTATTGGCAGACCTTCTAAAAGAACCAACTGGTAAATTCGAAAAGTTCTGCAGAATGTCAAATGAAGACTTTTACTACCTGCTGAATGAAGTGGCACCAATTATCACCAAGAAAGATACAAAGTGGAGAAAAGCGATTCCAGCAAATGAGCGTCTTGCCATAACCCTCCGCTTTCTTGCAACAGGAGACAGTTACCAAAGCATGCATTACCTGTTCAAAGTTTCACCACAAGTTATCTCCGACATCGTCCCAGAGGTTTGCAGAGCCATCATCAACGTTATACAAGGTTATATTAAGGTAAACCGTTTATATTCAAGGAAAACACTCCAAGACCTTTTATGGCAAATCATTTATTGAAAACTACCAAAAAACGCTCGCAAAGGTTGAATAACTGTGTTTGTTCCAACATTGTCATTCAGCGGTAATAATGATGGAGGTGTTACGGAGTTAGCATTGCTAGGGAAATGAAACATAGCCTGGTGATGAGGTGAAGGTGATGGCGAAGGACGGGATAAACTGTGTTCAGTCATAATTGAAGACTGGGAACTAGGTGATGGTGAGGTTTGTGGATAGGTGGGTGTACATGAACGAGAAAATTGTTGGGTAGTATTAAACTGCTGATAATATTCAGAAGATCCAGTGGAATCATTCATCTTCATTTCAAACAATACGTTGTCAATGCGGTGCATGCAAACGTCCCTTGTTCGCTCATCCATCGCTTGTAACTTCACAGCTACTAATTCTCCAAATATGGTGCACACGTTTCTTTCCTTGGCAGGTTTGTTAGCTGTAGATTGTAGCAAGGAATATGCATTATCCATCTTCTCCTTCAGTTCTTGTGCTTCCGATACTTTTGTCCTTTTTTGTGGAGGAGGTCTCAATGCAGACATACCGTCTAATGGCAACACCAACGCTGCAACAAAAACAGTATTAAAGTGTTGCAATACTACTAGTAGTACCTTATTATAGCTGTTCTGTTTATGTAGACATACCGTCGTTTGCAATGTTGTCATCAACAACTCTTCCAGTTTGTGGTACGATCCCAACACATTGCACCTCATCATTATCTGGACCTTCTTCAGGCTGAATCTCCTAAAATAATTAATACAATAAAATAAGACACATATCAATAATGCAAAACATGTGTTCTGTGTTTCAGATTCCAAAAAATGCAGGAGAATGGAAAAGTGTGGCTGAAACGTTTGAAAGACGTTGGAATTTCCCCCATTGCATTGGTGCCTTAGATGGGAAACATGTTACTATACAGGCTCCTATTAACAGTGGATCTGAATTCTACAATTATAAGCAGAACTTCAGTGTGGTATTAATGGCTCTAGTGGATGCCGAATACTGTTTCATGTTTGCTGATTGTGGTTGTCAAGGTAGACTAAGTGATGGAGCAGTTTTCAAAAATACTTGCTTGTTCCAAAAAATTGAACAAGATGAACTTCATTGCCCTCCACCAGAGCCACTAACAGGCCGAAACACACCAGTGCCTTACGTATTTGTTGGGGATGATGCGTTTGGATTAAGAAGAACAATTATGAAACCTTTCCCAGGGCTACATGAAAAAGGTAGCACGTCAAGAATATTTAACTTTCGCCTATCACGAACTCGTAGAGTTGTTGAGAATGCATTTGGTTTATTGGCGAATGTGTTTAGAGTACTTCGGAAACCAATGTTGCTTCAACCTGATAAGGTAGCATTAATTGTTATGACCTGTGTTCTTCTGCACAATTTTTTACGAAGAAGCAAGACATCCCGCGTACTCTATTCGCCAAGGGGTACCTTTGATCACGAGGCAAATGGAAACATTGTAGCGGGTCGATGGCGTCACATGGATAACGACCATATGACATCTCTACTACCTCTCCGAAACATCCCTCGGAAACCCAGCATGGAAGCAAGCGACATAAGACATGAATATGCCGAATACTTCATGACCAACGGGAAATTACAATGGCAAGATCGTTATTGTTAATTTCAATGTACTGTATTCCAATGTCGTCACATTAAATTAAAATATGTTAATGGCACATACATACTTCTGTATTTATTGTGTTCCTTGGAAGATCCTTATCCCGGAGAAACCTGGCCATTGTTGCATAGGCAAACCAATGTGGTTTGTAGACGTCTTCGGCCCCTGCTCCACTTTTCACGCTTTGCTTTACTTTACTTAAGCAAGCTCTAAACGATGCCATTAGTGAATCCTTCTTCTTTTTCAATTCAGTGACGGAGTATTTCTGTCCCATCTGAACCTCTAGCCGTTTCCAAGCATCATAAACGTCATTGCGGTTTTTATGGTTTGGTAAAGACGCATTCCATATTATGGGTTCATTTTCGTACTGCTCCAAAAACCTTATTACGGTGTCATTAGGCCAGTCCATTTCTACAAAAAGTGTGATAATGATGGTGTGAATGTTATGATAACAGTGTACAGTAACATTTTGCAGCTAAATGGTAACATTTAATCATTCTACACAGATGACGATGGATCATTATTTCAATTGTCACGGATATCATCACATAAACAATAATATAGTTAACCCTGGTTTTAATGAACAAAACCTACGGTCCCTTGAATATTGCATTGTCTGATACAGGAAGAACCGTGTTATAACGAACAGGTATGTTTTCGGGCCCTTCCAGTTAAACACAACCATGATTTATTGTACCCATCAGGGACATATGACTTTCTTGGAAATGACCATGTTACAGTCGTTTGTCTTAAAACAGTGGTCCATTCAGATCCAGTTCTACCCACTGCCGTAATGGAACCACAACGTCTCTGGAACAGCAGCCTATGTATGTCCTCTACTACAGTACCATCAATATAGTGCTTACTTTACTTGTGTATTAACTTTACAATTAAGGTATTGTAATTTGCAAAGCACCTATCTAGGAACTGTATTAAATAATGTAGAAGGCCCCAATTTTAATGGAATTCCAGTTAACAATAAATCTAACATTTTGGTAAGAATTGCTGTCCTGACACAACTGTGATACCACTATTCCATTACCCCACTGTTTAAAGCTGCTGCAGTCATGCAGTTAAGCCTGTTGAGGTTCCCTAGTAAAAATTTCAAAAATATTTGTAAGCTGCAGCATGCCTGCATGTAGGATGACAGTGGAACCTTGAGAGACTTCCTACATACTTAAGCATACTTAATGCAGACCTGCAAGCGTTCTGCATGCGTTCTGCATTCTGTCCATTCAAATGGAAACTTTACAAACGTAGCATTAAACCCTTGACAGACTTCATTGCAGCTGTGCACATTGCAGAGCTGCTACTGCCATTTTGCTCACTAAGTTTTGATAAATTTCTACTAGGGTTCTACTTTTGTGCATGCAGCAGATGTGTTGCAGACATGTGGCATATAATATGTTGCATGTGCACATCGCAATCATGTGGCATGCATGCTGCATACAGGCCAGTTGGGCTGCATGTACGCAGCATGCATCCTACATGACTGCGACGTGCACCATGCAATAAACTACACGTCTGCAGCACATCTGCTGCATGCACACAGGTGGAACCTCCAAAGCTTGAAACATTTCTGTATTGGTTACCTCCAAGAGGGACATGGTGATATTGTTGTGATGCCACAATTTGTGGTATATGTAAATACAGGGATGCTATTGGCAAAATGGCATAAAACAAGTCAGTTAAGTGACTAAAGTGCTAAATAAAGTGACTGAACAGTTATATAAAGGTGACTTAAGCGACTGCAACATTACATGCTTTTAAACACCAATTCAGCACGTGGCATACATTACACCATAATAAGTATACAGTGCCATCTGTCTTATTATGGACCTCTTGTATTAACGGATTCTGCAATTGTTTGGCATATTTTCCTAGGTTCGGTAGCCTATAGCTTAGACATCTAACATGGGTGATGCGACCACCTCAAGGTGGGACCACGTGGCAAATGCGACCAAGGACCGTGATGTACCATAGCACAATATTTTGTGCACAACATTGAACCGTTTTTGTCCACAAATTTCATTCGATTTTGTGCACAAAATGTTGTCCACCACTTTGGAATATGGTTTTCACAATCTTGTATGTAGTTTTGTGTGTATAATTTTTTGCATACAAAGGTTTCAAGGTGGTGCATACAATTTTGTGCCAATTGGAAATAATTGTTGAAAGACTTTATCTCCTAGGATAGCTTTCATTATTTGTGATTATTGTTTTTAATATTGTTTTTAATAAACACTTTTGCTGACACAACTTAATTTAACCTTTTTTATTTACAAGTGGTTTATTTTGACCACAGAATTGTTAAACTTGTTTTAATATATATATATATATATATACATATATTTATATAAAATCAGTTGTGTCAACTGAAGTGTTTATTAAAAACAATATTGTTTTTAATAACTAACAATTGCTTACCCAGTATGGTAGTATGCTGCTTGCACGAATGTACGGATGCAGGTTCAACGATGAGCACAGTGAATAATCGCTCTCTTTGATGTGCCGACATGTGGCGAGTAAGGGCGAGCACCAAATATATGCGCTCGGCACGTTCCAAGCAACCCAACCCCACTGCTCGGGATTTGGCGAGCAGTTGCTCAATACTCGCCAAATGCCGCATGTCTGGACGCACCTTCAGACAAAGAAAACTGTAACTTCCTATTTATGAATGTCATCAGTAGAATAATGTAGCATACGTCCTTTCTAAAATTACCTTTGTCTATCCTCATTAGGTGCTGTCTGCTCCAAATTAAACAATGATGCTTTCACACCTGCACCTTGTATTGGTCCGCAAGCACCCATTTCAATGCCGATAGCCACCAAGAAAGCAACAGCCCCAACAGCCATGACAACTACATCAACAATTATTGTGCCAAATGCACCTTGTATTGGTCCGCAAGCACCCATTTCAATGCCGATAGCCACCAAGAAAACAATAGCCCCAACAGCCGTGACAACTACATCAACAACTGTACCAAATGCACAGGAATCCAATGCACAGGAATCAGAGCAGTGTACAACAGGTGCATATATAAAATAGCTATAGAATTATGTAATGTTGGTTTTTTATTGTTCACAATTGACGTATATTCTCATTTTTATTAAATATTAAGGCTGTACACAACAAGCGCAAGTTCTAGTGTGATGCCAACATCCGATGTGGCAGGTGAGGGAAATGACAACGAAAAAGTAAGACATTCCATAATTTTATTACTTCTATAGTTTGACTTAATTTTTCATAATATCAAGTCGAAACATTTTGCATCAGATTGATTTACAGGGAGGTATCACACTATCCACGACAATTTGGGCAAATTTGACGGCATCATCCAAAACCCCTTCCATGTTTTGTAAGGATGTGGCTTCGGCCATATGGGGACCAGAGGAGCTTTCTCGCCGTTCGTTTACTGGCAAAGGCTGCAATGCCAATAAAGGTGCAGCCCAAAAGTTGCCTATGACACCAGAAAAATATGCAGCAGTCAAAAGTAAGTTATGCATTGTCTAACCCTGAAAAAAGGAGTACTGCACAGCAGCTGCAACATTATTTCATCCAACACATTAAATATGAATATATGTTTAAATATTTTTCCCATTAGGCTGTTCTTTATAATGAACTGTTCAGAATTCCACATAATTTGTTATTGTTTTTAAAAGAAAAGGCTTCACATAGTCTTCCATACCATATAGTACATTTTCTGAAAACCTATATTCACAGTACAGGTTGTGCAGTGAAACCTGCCTATGGTAAAAACTATATGCCGGAAACTTGTCTATCGTGGAAAATGTCCCTATTTTCCGGTCCATAGACTGCATGTTAAACGTTAAAAAATACCTGTCTAAAACCTGTCTATGGTGGAAAGTTTGTCCGGTATCTTGTGATTCCACCATAGACAGATTTTACTCTATTACTTTTTTGGGCATTGCATCACAATGGCCCAACATTTTACAAATAAGTGCAGCATTGCTTTGCCAGCAACCGTAACAAAACAGCTGTATGTTATATGTAATTATGAAATATTTCACCATTGAAAATACATTGTTGTAATTTCAGATGCGGTTATTCTACATATGAAGCAAAAGGGGGCCACCCAGGCAGAAATAGATGTGGAGCTTAAAAAAGTGAATCGAAATCTGAATCAAAAAATCCAAGATCTGTGTAAATCAGCGAAGAGGAGGAAATTGGTTTTTGATGTGTAATTCGAATTAGCACATGTACTAGAGCAAATCGGTAAGTAACACTATATATTTTTTAAAAACCAGTTAATTTTATAAGTTTTATTGCAACCTGGTGTTAAAGGGACAGTCCCTTTAATAGACAGTTTTCTATATAGGAGGTAGAGTTTTTTGTGCCTATTATTTTTTATTAAATTAGAAATACAGTACAGCCTCGTTAATTAGACACCTGGATAATTCGTCAAACCGTTTTATTAGTCTAAATTTTAAAGTCCATTCTCCATAGACTTGCATGTTAAAAAACTCCGCTTAAATCGTCACTCCGCATAATTAGTCTAAAATTTTTAGTCCCGCCGGCGACGAATTAACGAGGTTTGACTGTATATACATCCAAGTGAATATAAGTATAGTTAGCTTTAAGAACAATTGAGGTATTTTTAAACATAAGAGAAAGAACAATTGTCATGTTTTTGATGCAGAGCAAAATTATGCACTGGTAACTGCATAACTTTAGCGTTTTATCCATTTTAAATCTTTCCATGGAACTAAACGAATATGGAAGCATATACGAGGGCAGTCCAAAAAGTATCCGACTTTATTTTTATTCTCAGTTCGCAATTACAATTTAATCGTGAAACTTGGCATAGGGTTAGAAGGGACATTCAGGAGTATGTGTGTTGTTTTACGACTTTGCAACACGTACGGTTGCATCAGTGGAAGACAGATAGCGTTCCTGTCCAACACATGTTCGGCGGATTAATATTTGCTCTAAATGGAGGACCAATTAGACCAACGACACTGCATAAAATTTTGCCAGAAACCTTGGAGATGGACAAACGGGAACAATCCATAAAATTCGGCGTGCTTTTGGTGAAGATGCATTGGGGTCACTCAAATTATTCAAATGTTTAATAATTTTTTGGACACTAAGCAAAGACTACGAATCCACCGAACATGTGTTGGCCAGCAACGCTTTCTGTCTTCCACTCATGCAACCGTACGTGTTGCAAAGTCATAAAAAAACACACATGCTGCTGAATGTCCCTTCTAACCGTATGCCAAGTTTCACGATTAAATTGTAATTGCGAACTGAGAATAAAAATAAAGTCGGATACTTTTTGGACAGCCCTCGTATGTGTGCACATTTATGTACAATGGAAGAATGATCATATGCGGAATACTATACTGAATACGTCCTATGTAGAAAATAGTTGTAACCACAATTAGTGTAATGTCTGAAGAGATGTAATTTTCTGGCTGAATACATGTGTATATTTAGGATTTTAATTAACTAATATGCTAGGTCTTAATAACAATTAATTGTGTTACTTACTGATTTGCATTAGTATATATTGTGTTGTTTTGTGTTCCTCTAAAATACAGTATAAAAAACAGTTCGTAGTTGCAACTGGAAGGGGCCACCCATATTTGTTTTTTTGTAGCTGATGTTATTTGTTGTAATTCAGCTGCAAGAAACTCCATTGTTTTGATTTTGTCTCATACGTTATTTTATACAGTGAAACCTGTCAGAACCGGAAACCTGGTTTAAACGGGAAATTGGAAATTTTCAGTCCGTTGCAGGTGGTTTTCATGATAAAACAACCTTTCTCAAACGGAAAACCTGTCAGAAACGGAAATATTGTCCGGCCCATGGGTTTCCGTTTCTCACAGGTGTCACTGTATTTCAATGTGATATAGGACATCAAAAGTTTGTGAGATGTTGTACATGGTTGTACATTACATTGTTTTGCGTTCCTCTCATATTTGACTTTGTGTCAATTTGTAAACATAATGTACGTAATACAGTTTGTGTGAAATCCATCATTTTGCGAAAACAAATAGTCAATGTACATAATTTTGTCCGTTTCAATTAATTTAAATGAGGTTATAAGTTTAATATAGTACTATCTGAAAATTTTATAATTTTGTGTTGAATGTACATGGTTGTACATTGCGTTAATTGTTTTGCATTAATTCATCATAATTAGGCATGTCTCAATACCATATGTACATTAAAGCAATGTAGTTATAATAAAGAACTTCAATTACTAATTTGTGAGATGTTTGCTGTATTTATGTCATGCTTCAGGTGGCCCAGTAGGACAATTGGTGGGTGACCATCGAAAGGGGAAGCGACCCTCACCTGGTGGCGGCACTCACCTGGTGGCGGCCATCACCTGGTGGCGGCCATCACCTGGTGGCGGCCATCACCTGGTGGCGGCCATCACCTGGTGGCGGCCATCACCTGGT
>JAQFZQ010003259.1:0-11202 GCA_034696005.1 Glomeris marginata | reverse complement strand
ACCCCGACCCCTAAAATTAGTCGACCCTCTGGATGACGTCAATTTTCCGCACAACCTTTCATGGCGATTACTGTAACATTTATTTCAGCCTAGGTGCTTGCTAGGCGACTTCGAAGACAGGCTGGTTGTTGGAAAACGGTAAAGTTTAGTGAAGTTTATGAAATTTAGTGTAAAAATTAAAGTATTTTACGGTACCCTGGTATACTGTTTTAGTCATATCTACTGTGGTTTCAAAGAAAGATTGAGCCAGGAGGGCGGAGTCATGTCTGGACCGAACCATTTCGCTATAAACACACGGGAATCGTGCAAAATAATTATTGCTGCGTTCCTCGTGTTAAGATTCGATCGGAAATGGCCGTAATAAACCAAACTGGTTCGGTTTCCCAAGGGGAAATCGTATTTTGTGCGAAATTTTATTATCTCTTGACTACATTAATAGTATTACAGGTAGATATTATTAGCAAACAATGTGTGTGTAACTGCTGATGCTGCCTAACAATAGCATTTACTACGCGTATTAACTTTGAACGCGGCATTAGTAATCCCATAAACACGTAGATCAAAGCATTGCCACTACACCATTTAGCCGCTCTAGCAGATTGGCAAACCGGCACCTCCAAGAGCTTTAACAATTCTACAAATCAGCGCAGTGAAAGATTGAAGCTGATCGAGCCCTATAGGACACAAGCCTACAAGACCCAAAATTCCGCACAACAATCCTGAAACTACTCCCAGCAGGCCGGAACCACCTCCCCCATTTGAATCAGTTGTGCAAGACCCATCACCTCCGTTAGGATCAATCACATCCAGCAGTGCGCAAAACACATCCATTATTTCATTTAATGGATCAAAAGCCCCAGGTGGACAATACCCTCCAGTAATATTACCAAGATCTGAACCAACCAATGCGGTAGTTAGAAGTCCGCAGACCGATTTTTTCAATATTTCTAATTGATCAAGAGGTCCACCTTTCTTTCCACCTGGCATAACACCTCCAGCAAAAAGGTTCACTGCAGTACTTGCAGCACTTCCCCCGTTAGATACGAACTTAGCGATTCCTTGAATAATGACTCCGTTGGGGTCAAACACAAGCTTAAATACTGTACCTATTGCTGGGCACAGTGCCGATTTAGATACCTGAATGGTGCTATAAATGATGTCACTTAGTAAAACTACTACCCTGAGAGTCCCATTTACCATTGTTTTCCTGTACGCATCCATCAAGGACGCGGTGTCAACTGCCGCGACATACGTTGGGCAATATTGAATGTACTCATCAAACAATGCTTCCAAGTTGGTGATCAATAGGTCCAAAGCAGTTTTCAAACCAGGGCAGGAAGATACTTTTGCCGAAGCTGCAGATACTTTGCTGAAAAATTCCGACAACACGGCTTTTCCGTCTTGGAGAACTTTCTTTACGTGTGCTTGAATATCATTTACGTTTGTTATGTTGGTGCCGAACATATTTGCGGATACGGTTATAGCCTTCTTCATGGTTGGGCCATAGTCCTTTAGTGCTGCAAAAAGATCTTGCAATGGGGCGTCTTCTGTGATCGCGCATCCACCACATGTTGTAAGCGCCGGCAAAGCCACTACATCAGACAAAGTTTTTTGTTACAAACTTTATTTAAAAACCAAAGGCACCAGCATGTGCTTCTGTATTTCGTAAAATACCTTATGAAATTCAAAGCGTATATTTAGGCCTGAACAACACGTGCCTTAGTTATTCCTGTTACCAAACACATATATCGCGCATTGAAACGTATACGTGAAGGATTGCGGGACAATTAGCTTAGCATCTGTGTCATTTGGACAAATATACTGATAAGGACACAATATACCTAAAATAGACTGTTTTCTGGTGAAATGGGACACGGTCCTCTTTATCTAAAACACTTCCGGCAACGACTTATCCATTACATATTATACCATCTGATTGCGCAAACGAGAGTGGTTAGTCCTGGTCAGTATATTCGGACCGTAGTATAGTTTGAAGGCACACACACACCCTCCATAGACATTGTTGGTTAATTCTTACCCTTCAACTGAGCATATTGAAGGATGTGGTTAGGTTGAACGATAAGGTAAAGTTTGAAAGTATTGGACGACCGGATCACGGACAAACTGCGCAGTTGTTACCAGGTACATTATCCCAGAGGATTTATTTTATGAAGGGGACAAATACACCTTTCATTTCAATCATATTTTTACATGGAATATTAAACAAACAAGGCAAACTTACGAGGAAGATCTCGGCTCTTCTCACCCGTGCGCGTATGAATTTTGGCATCGCACGCAGCGAAAACCAAAAGTAGGGCAAATACCACCGTAAGCTTTGAATTCATGGCTGAATTTGCAACACCGGCCTTGTTAGTGAGCCATCAAATAGTAGTGTTCTAAATCGTTATTTGCAATTTACCAATTCATAGCATACGTCAATACCGATGAAATTGATCGCTTACGAACACGAGCGATATTTTGCCGAAACCATCTGCCCGGCAAATTGCACACCGAAAATGATAGTTTGTTATATAAATAATTGCAGCTATTTGTACAAACTAGGCGTTCACTAAGTCTAAACAGGAAATACATCGAAGTAAAATACAGTGTATGTATTCAATGTGCGCGAGATAATCAATAAAGATGAACTGAAAGTGGCATTTTTCAAATAAGTTATAACTGAAAGTGACCATTCACGAATATAAAATGTGACAAAAAGTAGAAAGGTGACAAAGTGCATACCTACAGTATTATCAGAAAGTCCACAATTACGTTTTATACAAAGCAAAAACTGTTTGGGTACGTAATTAACAAAATAATGCTCATACTAGAATATTTTGTAGCAAGTTTATAAACACTGGCAAATAATAATAATATTCGTTTGGAGGGCAGCAAATGTCATCCCAACATCTGTTTATCCAATTCTCTGATAGGCTGTCAGTAATATCGAATGGTAGATGGATGTGCAACTCGTGACAAACCAACAAAATATTTACTTTGCAATGCATACGCATGATGAACTGCAGCGCATAAATTTGGTTAGTACATTTGGCAGAATATTCATCAATACAGGTACAAGACTCTAAATTATTTTTTGAACACAATGAACAGCACTTTGGTCACAATTGTCAGAAAATTGATGTGATGAAGACAACTGTTGAAACGGTACACTTGACTATTTAAAGGTGAACTGACAGCGAATCCTAACACAATGGACATTGAGATTTTTTGAGACAAGTGTTAGGTTGATTCGCTCTGATTGGCAGAGAAGGGACTACTGTAAGCCACGCCCTAGACAGTCTACCCTTCTCGGCCAATCAGAGCAAATCAACCTAACACTCGCAGTAAAAAATCTCGAAATGTCCGTTTTCTCGACAATTCAGAATTTCAGATTTCGGGAGATGGTTATTTGTGAGTATATTAATCGATTTTCACCAAAAAATGATTGTGTTAGGATTCGCTTTCAGTTCACCTTTAAATAGTCAAGAAATGCCATGCAACATTGTTCACGATCACATTTTATTCCAAACAAACCGAAAACTTTGGTTTGTACAAGTGCTCGCAACAATTTGCACAAACTATGTGTTCACTAAGTCAAAACAAAATTGCATGAGGCAGTTGACGTCAATATCTGTATTCCTACCACATTTTGCAACCGAACAATCAAGTTTTCAAACCAAATACTGCAAAACTAGGTTAAAAAGACCTTCTCAGGGTCGAAAACTTTGGTTTTTATTATCTCTGTGAACGGTGCGCAGTAAAAACAAAAACATTGATGTTCAGTTGCGTATTTCATCATATGAACTCAATGTATACCCATCCATGCTGAACTCGGTTGTAATTTTGATCTGAATATTTCAAATAGGTTAAACAGATTTTACACCATTTTTATGTAATTAGCCTAATGCAAAATAATATCACGCAATGAGATTTCATTGACCACGTGTGCTTTATTACTTTTTGGGATCAGCAACAATTTACAGATGGTATATGTAAAATCATGTGATACATCGCGGTAAGGGAAAAACAATGAAGACGATTGCATCATTGGGCTGGTCTAGCATAGCGGTAAACCGAATCCACCAAGAGCTTTAAAAGCTCTACAAACAAGAGCTATGAAAGTTGTTACCGGGTTGGGACCTCCTCCTGAACACAAATTGCCCAGCAGTGCACCGAGACTTAATGAATTCAGAAGTCCGCAAAGCAAGCCGTCAATTAACCCTTGCGGGCCAGAACCTCCTCCCCCCGATGAATCAGCTGCGCAAGACTTGTCACTTCCACCCGGATCAATCACATCCAGAAATGCACAAAGCAAACTAAAAGCTGCATTAAACGGATCGAAGGGCCCACTTGGGCAATATCCCCCCGTAATATTTTTCAGATCCGAGTTAACCAATGCCGTAGTTAGAAGCCCGCAGATGAATCTTTTCAATATTTCAAATTGATCCAGAGTTCCACCTTTCTTTCCTCCTGGCATAAAACCTCCAGCTAAAAGTTTCACGTACGTTGTAGCCACACTTCCACCGGTAGTTAACAATTTGACGATTTGTTGCATAGCGGGTCCATTAGGGTCAGCCAGCGAATTAAATATTGGACCTATTACTGGGCATATCAACGGAGCAGATATTTGAACGGAACCATAAGTGAGGTCTTTGAGTAGACCAAACATTATGGGAAGACTTGTTGTCAATCCTTGCCTGTACCCATCTATGATGGAGGATGTGTTTACACCAGTGACAGTTGTTGGGATATTTTGAATGTAATCATCGTACAATGCATCAATGTTTGTTTTCAATTGATCCAAAGCAGTTTTCAAAGTAGGGCAGGAAGATATGTTTGCAGCAGCTGCGGATAGTTTACCGAAAAATGTCGATAACACGGCTTTTCCATCTTCTAACTTTTTCTTAATGAGTGCTTGCATATCAGCTACGTTTGTAATGGTGGAGCTGAACATTTCTGAGCTTATGGATAAAGTATTTGTCATGGCTGGTCCAAAGTCCTTTAGGACTGCGAGAAGACCTTGCAATGGGGTGTCCGGCGTGATTTCACATCCACCACACATTGGGAGCCCTGGGATTGCCACTAGAGCAGACAAAGATATTTTACAATACTGCTAACAATGGTTCTAGGTATAATTTAGGGTGCCACAAGGTTCAGCGATTGAACAGCAAATTGAAAGATTTGGACAGAATGGGCTATCGGCACTTTCAAAGTAACAGATAATCGGATCCTGGCTGCGTACCACAAACTAATAAACGGTGACAGGTTAATTATTTGACTTGATTAATTATTTGAAGGGAATATAAAACATTTCTTTTGAAAATCTATTTTACATAAAATATTGCACGGACATAGAATACATACATCGTGGAAGATTTCGATTCTGTTCACCATCGCGCGCGTGAAATTTGGCATCACACGCAGCGAAAACCAGAAGGAGGGCAATTGCTACTGTACGGTCAGAATGCATGACTGAATTTGTAATATGAGCCTAGCCAGAGCTGGTATAAAATAGTCGATGGTACATATTGGTATTGACGTTTACGATCACGTGACATTTTTCCCCAAACTATTTGCTCTAAAATACGCAAAATAATTTGTCACTGAGTGCCACCATCTGTGTAAACTAGGTGTACACTAAGTCAAAACAGAAAATAAATGAGGCAGTCGACCTCAGTACCCGTATCCCTATCCACTTCTGCAACCACGCGATCAAAGTTTCAAACAAAATTCTGAAAAATCGGTTAATATGAACAAATTGGTATGTATAATCCGAGGTTACAGTTTGTACAAATGTTTGTTTGCTAGGTCAAACCAGATGTAGGTGACATCAACATGAGATCTGGTATTATTCCACCACCATTCAATACAATTTAAATACTAAATTCCAACTATAATGTCGAAATCTGTTATCGTCTTCTTTCGGTCTACCTAATTTATTTCAAAAATGAATTGGCATTGTAATGAAAGAGTTATTGCTCTTACAAATATTATCATTAATGGTAGGTGCACACTTCGCGCTACAGCAGGGCGATTGGCGAATCGGTTGCGCAAGTCTCACCAGCGATGTAGCTACTGACATACACTTCGCTCCTATTTTTTACATGGGTGCGATTGGATCGCGTGCGAAAATATAGGTTTTGTGGGTATGTGGTCGCTGAGCGCTCGCGTATCGTCGATCATGTACTAGCGAGCGACGCGTATCGGATGTGACGTCATCTGCGCATGCGCATTGCAGCAAAGTGTGCACCTACCATCAGGGAGGACGACGCGCACGACCGGGTGGAGCGTCTTTTGGGAATGGTAAATCGCTTTTTTGGAAACTTGCGATCTTAATTTTGGAAAAACGAGGCGCTATTTCGAAAAACTAACACACCACTAGGTTGTTCAGGATGTCATGGAGTACCTATGGTTCTATCGGTTTTTTGAAATACGTATTCGTTTTCAAATAGGACGAAAAATGGCACTCCAAATCGCGATTTTTGATACCGTGGTATACTCGCCTGGCGTGAGTATACCAACCTTGGCACCCATGAGCACGCTAATGTTGCTGTTGGTTGGTAGGAAGCGCGCGCATTTCCACCGAATCCCTTTGAAGTACCGACTCTGGGTGGAGCAACGAAGAATGTGAGCAAGAGCGCTTTTACTTGCGCAGCTGAAACAGGATCACTTCCGTTCGTTCGTGCTCATTCTCTAGGCGTGTAGCCAGCTTTACGGCAACTATTCACAAGTCAGCCAAATTTATTCGTCACATACAAATCATACATCTGTCAGCTGCTAAGGTAGTTTCTTACCCTGAAACAATGCATATAATCCATTCAACATCATTATTTTCAAAAGTAAAACCACCAATGCACTTACATGATTCAGCCAATGGGACAGATTGGCAAACTGATTCCACCAAGAACTTTCATAACTCTACAGATGACTCCAACAAATTTGTCAACCATGCTGGTGGAACTCCCTCCCAAACACAAGCCTAGAATTCCACCCAGACCTAACAGATTCAGCAGCTCGCAAAGTAATCCGCCAAGTCCTCCCTGCTGGCTGGGATTTCCTCCTCCGGAAGATCCAGACACACATGACCCATCACTTCCATTCGGATCAATCACATCGAGGAATGCGCAGAAAATACTCAGAAGTTCCTTAAGTGGATCAAAACTTCTTCCAGGAGACCCAGTTTTAGGGCAATATCCACCGGTGATCTCGGATAGGTCTTCATTGAGGAATACAACACCGAACAGTCCGCAGAATACTCGCTTACTTATTTCAAATTGATCCAGAATTCCTCCTTGCATTATTCCTGGTATAACAGATCCGGCAAACAGTTCCAGAACAGTTTTTGCCACACTTCCCCCATTACTTAAGAAGTTAGTTATTGTTTGGACCACGATACCATTTACATCAAATACCAAATTAAATACCGGACCTATTACTGGGCATATTGGAGATTCAGGTACTTGGATGGCATCATAAATGATGTTACTGAGTACTGTTAGCAGCTTGGGAACAGCGTGGGCCAATGTTTTCCTGAATGCATCTAACACGGAGGCAGCGTCTACACCTTTGACAAATGTTGGCCAATATTGCATGTAATCAGTGAGCAATGCATCCATGTTCGTGACGTAGTTATCAAGAACTGATTTAAATGCAGGGCAGGAAGGTAGATTCGTGGCAGCTGCTGCGGATACTTTGCCGTAAAGGGGTAAAAGCACGTCTTTTACTTCTTGCAAGTTTTTCCTTATGTATTCTTGCATATCATTCAGGTTTGTAATATTCGTGCTGAATACGGCTGAGTAGTTTGTTATAACCTTCTTCATTGTTGGGCCAAAGCCTTTCAGTGCTTCGAGAAGATCTTGAGATGGAGCGCTTGGCGTTAACACGCAAGCGGAGCATGTTGGGAGTTTTGGCAGTGCCACTAAAGCAGACAATATTGATTTTTGACACACACTTTATGGATTATTTAAAAAAATACAATGGCAACAGGATGTGCATTGGGCATAAAGTGACATTACAAGGAATTGTTTCTTTACTAACATTTATAATTATGTACGTTGAGGCCTGTTAGCGTAACATAAGTACTGAAACACTTATTGGAGGGTAATTAACCTGTTAATTTACACATGGTATGGTGTTACTACAAACAAATCTTACTATATAATACTTCTTATGGGTTAACAAAATGAACAAATTGTTCGGCAGCAGTTTTGACGTAAACGTAGTTATGCTGCATGAACATCGCTAAGGTCTTTGATCATGTGTTAAGTTGTGCAATTATTAATTGTAGGTACAAAATAAGATATGAACATGGCATGCTTACAACGTGGAAGATTTCGACTCGGTTCACCCTCATTTGGATTAAATTTGGCATCGCATGCAGCGAAAACAAACAGGAGTGCAACGACAACTCTGCGTTTCAAATCCATGTCTGACCTTCTGATACCAGCCTGGATAGTTTTAGGTATATAAACAGTTAAGAGTTACAGATTGGGGTTTTGCAATTTACTGCTGAGTGATTGATGTTACCTATCATTTTCGGTTTCAAACCTATGACATTTGTATCGAAACCACCTTTTACAAACAGTTGCTCAATACAGAAAAACATGACATACAAGATGTCAATACTGCTGTCATTACTGTTGGGTTTAACCAAAAGTAGAATAAAATTTTAAAACCATTTTGTCCTCTATTAAGAGGGGAGTTCAAGCAATTATATTTCGATTATTGCCATATAGAGGGCGTTATTCTGGAAACCACCAAATGGGCACTACGGAAAGGGTTCTGTTGAAAAATTTGGAACGTAGTTGTTTTCCTTGTTATAGCATATAGCATTTCATTTATAAATATTTATTCCAATCAAGGAGTCAGTAGTTCATGAATGTTGCAGGTCTAGGCTGTGACTTGCTGCAGTGCAAGTTCTTTGGCTTATGCAAATGACATCTGTTTTCATTAGGAAACCAGAAATATTGTTTGTGGAAATTTCTGAAGGTGGCACTGCTTGCTGGGTACAAATTATGCTTTAGTACCGTGGGTTTTTGACACATTGTACCATATTCCCATTATACCGTTGATTAAATCAAATTTCCGATCACACGTATAAGGTTTAGAATTACATTCCGAATATCACTACGTGATCATTTTTTAGAAATTTTAATTGGTAGTCTGGGAATTTATACTTTTATTTATGGAATTTTACGGCAGCTTATTTTTCACTTCCCGGTCACAAAAATACGTTATGTTACACATAATACCTCAAACAATTCTCCTTAATTTTTCTGTGTTTGTTGTTGGTTAACTTGGCCTTACATGGTTTGCTGAGAGCACCATGAAATGAATGCCAATAATTGTTTTAAACAACCCCTGCTAGTTTTTAATTAATACTGTATTATTTTTTGCATGAAACATTTTCTAAAAACTTTCAGAGCGATCAGTGAACAAACACAGGTGCACTGTAGGTACGTACATACACGACCTTGCATGTGCTAGTTTAGGGTGTTGTTCAATATATATATTATTCATTGACGTAAGCACCACATAAATATAGTTTTTAAATCTATACTTATTTTTTCCAAATTAGATTTGAAGTTTGCACTACATCAAAAATAAATTATTTGAAAATCTTAATATTGACCATTTAATTGGCTTAATGTCCATCACATTTGCTCATTTGTGAATAAAAATAACAAAACAAATTTTCCTTACCTTATAAGACGAAACTGGAATAGACACACAAGTCTGCCAAAGAACACCGTAGAACTGCATTAAAGCTGAGCTTTAACTTTCTTGGCCACATCCCTATAAAATAAAAACAAAAAAATATGTTTCAAACTATTTATATGGATCACGGTTATTTGGCTGCAATGCACATATACATAAATTCATACTCCATATTTAAATCTAGATACATAGAAATGTTCACTGAATACTCTAATTATGGCCTTAAAGGAAATCTATAATCAAAAACAACCTTATATTATTGTAATTATTTACATTTCTAAAATGATGTTACGTATACCGATGCACGTTATAAATACATTTATTTCATATAAATTAATTTATCTTCTATGTAGCCTACAACAAATAAACTATTGAAATGCTTCCAACAGTCATAATGAACACACCTGTTTGAAATGTTGAAATTCTCTGATTATAATGTACAAACAAATTACGGAGAAAATTTGAAACTGGCATTACTTTGCGCTGACAAAATTCCCATAAATTTATTTAAGACGTTAACCATTTGCAAACAGAAAGAACCTACTGTTCACACTGCAAATGTACTTATAAAACGGTCAAAGAAACTAATAAACTAGGTATCACTGTATTGTATCATCCTGCACAATATTTCGTTTACAAGTTTTAGGCCTAAAATCTTTATAGCTACAGACTGCATTACAGTTGTATTTCACTTAAAACCCGCCCAAAAACCGCTTATTATCATTTTCAAATGTACTGGGAAACCTAATTAACAAAGGTAAAGCTACAATAATCCACTTTCCACATGTTTAATTAACAAAGAGATGCCTTTACCTGAAAGAAAAAACAGCACTTTCAACATTTGCGATTTTAGAACGTCGATCGGTACGATACGTAATCGGTACACGTATCGACAACTTTTGCCTGCTTTTTGCCACGTTTTTGCTATTAAAAAATGAAAATATAACAGCAGCGAATCTAGTCCAAGATTTTATGGGAATCAAAGTTAATATGAAATCACTTTTTCATTTGAATGTGTAATGCTATATATTTTGTTTAGAAATCTTCATATTTCTTTTACAGAAATCTTCATATTTCTTTCATAGAAATCTTCATATTTCTTTCATAGAAATCTTCATAGTTATTTTTTATAAATTTATTTTTTAGAAATTGTGTTCTGCTATAATTTAATATTTCCCCAAACGATGTTTTTTTTTTTAAATTAATTTCTATATTTTTCAATGTTAATATGTTTTTAATTTGCATTTTTTAAGAACACTTTTACAATTTTTAAAGGATCGAATGTTGATTTTTTAAGTTTTTACAATTTTTAGGAATTGTACAGTTTTCATTTTTTAATATTGACATTTTTGGGAGATTTTAGCATTGTAGAAACTTAGTTTGAGGGGTAGTTACATTATTGAGAACTATAATAGTAGTATAAGGGGGCCATTGGGTGTTGAAAGGATGCCGCCGACCAATCAGAAGCAGGCCCCGCCTCCTTGA